>JAQZBX010082551.1:0-13508 GCA_029593785.1 Cabassous unicinctus | reverse complement strand
ACTGCCTGCATTTTCAAGCTAGACAAAGCTCAACTTATGACTAAGCTGCATATCAAATATTTGTTCACCCATTTGTAATTTGAACCCAGCAGGATTTACCATGCAGCTTTTTAAAATAAAAAAACCCTTGGAAATTCAGATTCAGTTGGCCTAGCATGGGACCTTGGAATATATATTCTTATAAAAACTTCCCAAGTGTTAGGATATGCAGCCAAGTTTGCAAAAAAAAAGTTGTGTTTATACACTGAAGTTCTTTACCCCGTGGCCAAGGCCTTTGAATGTGTTTTTGGTGCGATGTCCTGTTCACTCATCAGTGAAAAAAGGTGCCAAAGCCAAACGTGGGACTGGCTGCTGAGCACTCAGGGTCTGCAGGGAGAAACCCTGCCCCCAGCGTGTGAAGGATGTGCCATGTCTAGCTGCCCACATACAATTTAGATTTGACAATTTGGTCAGTGTCCAGTCTAGCCCAACCCCAAACCCCAAAATATGAACTAATTGATCACAGGTCCTTCAATTAGCTGAGAAGTCTTGAAATAAGAACAGATGAAATCCACATTCAGCAAAAACAAAACAACAACAACAACAAAAAAAAAAAAACAGCACGTTTAGATTCTAGAGATAGAACAAGTGTTAGATTTGTAAGAAACAAGACTTGGCTTGGGAAAAATCTTAGCATATAAATTTTTAAGTATCCCTGGAAGGATTTTTTGTTTGTTTGTTTATGAAAATAGGATACATGCAAAAAATATAAAGTATCCTTTTCTTTCAGATCAAGACATAACTAAGAGACATAAAAAGAAGAAATAACTAAAAGAATGGCATTTTCCCAAAGGCACTGCTTTTCATCCTCAATGAGGATAGCTCAGGAAGAAAAAGAATTTATCAAAAGGTCAAGGACTGAGAAGGAGGATCCACAGACTGGGCCAGCCCTAGAACTAAAACTAGATGAACACTAGAGCAAGGGGCCTGAGAGAAGAAGCCCACCCAGGAAGTAGATCATCTGGTTGAGAGGTAGGGAGCAGGTGGTAGACCTCTAGGAAACCACAGCCCAAAGGAATGGGGGCACAGGGCCGAAGCTAAGCACAGCCGGGGGAATCCAGGGACAGCTGATAGGCAGGAGGTACAGAAGGCAAGTAGATGTCGCCTCTGAACTGTCTTCTGGTAGCAGTACCCTGGTCTTGGAGTAGGACAGGAAAGAGCAAGGAAGGTCCCGGACAGAGGATCAGAGTATTGGACAGGTTACCAAGGCTGGGATCAGACTCGGGGCAACAGAAGTGGAGGCCTAGTTGTCAGATACAGATGATATATTTTCAAAGGATTTGTAGTTTTTAAAATATGTCAAATGCATATTATATATTTAAGAGATGTCTATTTTTATATATCTTGCTCTAAAAATGTATACTATCATGTAACTGGTGTCACCTGCCTTTTAGAGCTACACAGAGATCTACTCATTCCTCAACTTGTTTATAAAGTTCAGTGTCTTCCCCAGGATTTCTGGAAAAGTCCTAAGGGTATGTTCCTAGTCAATTCTAGTTCTCATCTCCTGCTTCTGCAGAATTAGTTGTTTGGGGGTCATTTTGCCCCTTCAAGCGTGCATCTTTATTACTCAATATAGAGACCCAGTTGTGGCTTCAGCCCCTTTTCTTGATTCTTTCCACACACACCCCCAACACTCCTACTCCCACCCCACCCCTGTGTGCTATGTGAGTCATCCGAGGCCATTATAGGAATAGCAGGCTTGATTGAAGGTTTGGGGAGGCAAGAAGGTTATATTGCAGGCCTGTATATAACATATGGTAAAGAAAGGTCATCCCTGCTTTTAAAAGTTCTTCACTATCCTGGCATGTTGCTCAGTCCCTTCCCATCTCTCAAATTTGACACCCAAATTCCTATTACTTTCTCATGCCCTCAAGTCTTGCCTCCCACCCCAAGAGGCTTATCCAGGTGCAGCACTGCTCTTAGACCCAGAGAGGACGGGCCCCAACTCGGGACCCTGTGCTTTAGAGAGGCCTACTCTGGCTGTCCTCTGGCTGTCCCCCTGCCTATAGGCTGAGGCATTCAAGGCACCAAGGGGACATGCCCAGAGTCCACCCCCCTACCCCCACATCTTCTAGAACTTTTTAAATAGCCAGATAGAGTAAATATTTTAGGATTTGTGGGCCATATGGTCTCTGTTCCAACTGCTTCAGTTCTGACATTAGAGCCCAAAAACAGTCATAGATAATATGTAAATGAATGGGCATGGCTATTTCCCTATAAAACTGTTTTTTACCAAAACAGGCAGCAGCCTGATTTGGCCCATGAATTGTAGTTTGCTGACCACTGTTCTGGACCACAGTCCAGATACCCGAGACCCCAGAATTCCCTGCCACAATGGCTTAGCCCTCTTCCCAGATGGACCTCCCAAGCTGGACCCCACTGCCCGAGAGCACACCTCTAGGTCTGAGAGGTGGCCAGGGGGCCACTGTGGACAGGGTTTTGTTCAGAGCTTGACTGTGAAGGCTGAGTATCCTCCCTTTGTGCAAGAGGTCCCTCTAGGTAGGGGACGGAATTGGGGGGTAGGAAGAAAGGGAGTGTTCTTGGGCCAGGAGCCAGGGCTGGGTTCCAGCTCTGCCCAGAACACTCTGTTCTGGCTCAGAACTGTGAGGAGTCTGAGAAGTCCAAATTCAAACTTGGCCTTCAAGATGGTTAAGAAGGAATATTTGTCAAGGTAGGAGGCTAGAACAAATTTCATTTAACAGTTTGTTAACTTGATTTAGAATCTTTAAATGTTTAGCCATATAGTCTGTGGGCCTCCTTTGTAATTTTAGCCAGGTTCCACAAATATCGAGGGGTTTTCCTAAGCAAAGACTTATCTCCATTTGAAAAAGGAATCCTGTTTTAAACATTTTTTTCACTCTGCTACAATAATATATTTCTTTTTCAGCTCTAGACATTCAAGGTCAACCCCAGACGAGTAGCAAGTATGATTTGATATTAAATCCTGAGCATGGGGCTATGGCTTCTTACATCCCTCCTGCCCAAGTTGGTGATTTGCTGGAGTGACCATCAGGGAGGGCTGAATCAGCTGGTGGGGGTCCTAAAGTTCACCTGTGGGGAAAGCTGTTTGTCAAGGTCAGGAACCCAGCAGAGTCTGGCAGACCCAAACTATGGCAAAGATCTTTTGCTTTAAAAACCAAACTTCTCATCAGCAAGGACTACTAAAAATGGAACTATCAGGGTTTGTGCTCACCCTGAGAATAAAAACCATGTGAAGAAGACACAATGGGGATAATGAGCTTTACGTCAGCTCTGAAGCTGTTAGGCCAGGAGGCTGGAAAAGGAAGGGCTTTTCCCTGGTGTTTCTCTTGGCCATCTGTTCTGAACCGTGCCATCAGCTTCCCATCGGAAAGGTCGGAATCGATGTGTGGGTAGAGCCTAATGTTGGCTCCACAGGCCTCGTTAGCTGCAGCTGCTCTTGGCTTGGTCACGCCTGGGTGTGCACCCAGGACCCTCAAAGGCTCTGCACATTATGGTAATTAGCCATCTGCTGCAGCCTTCCCAGGACTGGCTGATCACAGAAAGCAGCCAGGAAGCTCTGGACAACAGAAGAAACGGAGGTGTGAGGAGGTGCCTCAGGCTGCTGGCCCCCTTCCCCCAGTCCTTCCCCAGACTGTGAAGCCTTGAAGGTAACTGGCCTAGCACTCAGCACACGCTCTCATTTCTTAGGACCCCAGGGAAAATGAGCAAGGGATCGCCCCACTGAAGCGTACAGCTGTCACCCACCCAAAGAGAGGAGCTGAGCAGGAGATGCCAGTCTGCTGAGACAATGAAAACACTTTCAGTTTCGTGAGGGGGCAGAAACAGCATTTGTGGGAGAAATCACTTTTCCTTTGGGAACTTGGTGACAAGAGATAGCATGATTGGCCATTTTAGATTATCAGTTATTACTGGAACCCCAAAATCGTACCTATATATCTAGATATATTAGCCCCTGGTTGGTAGTAGCTAGTGAGAGCCTAAAATTATTTATGGTATTTGTGTGTGTGTGTGTATAAGTATATAGATGTACATTTGTGCACTTATATTGAGATCTATAAATACCGATTGGCAGAAATATTGTCTTATTTAAACATAGCCATCCGAGGATGGAACTTTCATTTTATATTAGTGGGTATGTGCATATATAAGCTCTAGAAGAGCTCTAAAATATATAAATACATCTTTATACATATTTATGTGGTATGTATATTTTAAGGTTTTTTTGAACTATAAATATACACAAATGTTTATATAAATATAGAAGTACATCTGCATGGGTCAGGGAAAAGCATGCAAGCCCAGGACTTGGAATTGGCTCCAGCCCCAGTTCTGCCTCCCAGTGCACACATGGTTATACTCATGGGAGGGGTATGCTCTTGTAGTAGGAAAATGGAATTAAACAAATCTCAGACCCTCAGTGGCAGACTCTTAGCCAGACTTGATTGTGAGCTTTGTTAGAGCTCCTGGTGAGTACTAGAAATATAAGTACGGCGTGGTGGGCACATAAAGGGAGGAAGAAGCTGGAGGCCTGAGCTAGCACACACACATCATTGTTAGGGCAAGGCTAGAGAAGTGTACAGATACACTGGGAGCGTGGAGAAGTAGCCTAGTCCACTGGGAAGGGCAGGGGAAGGAGTCACAGCACATTTCCCTTGAGCTTGATCTCAGAGGCACAAGAAATCAAGGGGTGGGGGAAGCATTTCAAGATTTAGAAATAGCATCTACCAAGGCTTAAATGCAAGGTGTGTCCTGGTGATGGCGAGTTGTCTGGGGTGGTTGGAGATGAGGCCACCAAGGTAGATTGGAGTCTGCCTTGAGAGCCACCCTATTGAGTGAAGGCTGTATTCTGTGGCAGTGGCAAGCCACCAAAGGGTTTTAGGCAGAGGGTCGTGAAATCAGACTTAGGTTTTGGAGAGGTCTGTCTGACTGCAGAGAAAGGAGAGACTGGAAGCAGAGGGTTATAAGGAGGCCAGACAAGAGACAATGGTGGCAGAGGCAGTGGAGATGGAGAAAACAGCCTTTGAGGCATCGAATGCATGGGCTGAGAGAGAGGGAAGAAACAGACATGACTGGTTCTAGCTTGATTAGTTGGGTAGAAGTTTCCGCCCTTAACCAAAACAGAGAATATAGTAGGAAGGATAGCTCTGAGTGGCAGGGGGTTCTGTTTTGGACAATTGCTTTGAGGTGGCCACAAGACATGAAGGTAGATACATCTGTTAGCAGAAAGCTCTGGGTTCTGGGCTTCTTGGTTCTTGGTGTATGTCGCATAAAAGAATTTAAGGACATGCCATAGGGAGTAGAGTTTATTAAGAAATAAGAAAATGAGAAAAGTGCATGGTCCGAGGCATGGACCGCGGGCGTGCTGCAGAGTGAGAGGCATGCGTGGGGCCCCAGGTCAGGGCTTTTTAAAGTCTTTCTTCCTCCCCCTTCTTAATGCAGAGGTGGGGCCCCAGCTGTGTCCTGTTCTGATTGGTTGCTCCACCTGTTAGCCCTCAGGGGGCCAATGGTGAGGCCTTTATTTGAAGGTATCATGGGCCTCCCCTTGAACCCGAGCAGGACTCTCGTTTCTAATGGGATTCTCGAGTCCAGGTTCTTGCAGGATCTTTCCAGCAGTCTTCCCCTAGGAGGTTTCCAGGTGGGGTTTCACAGCCTTGTGGTCTGCCGGCCTTGCTGTCTGTCAGCCATTTTGTCTGCCAGGCCTCAGCCGCCTTCCCTTTTCCCTTTTCTGCTTCACATCTAGAGTGGAGTAATAAGAATTTACACATATACATGCACACTCGCACACTTGTGCACACACACACACTCACACACTTAGGGTAACTGGATAGGAAATAGGAGGAACCCACACCAGGAAAAGGCCAAGAAACCCTCATATGACCTGGTGCCTGCCCTCTCACCTTCTCCCCCCACCTCCCACCTCTCTCCTGTTCTGCCCTAGCAGCCCGCTCTGCACCAGCTACTCTGACCTCTTTGCTGTCTGGAACATGCCAACACCCTTCCCATCTCAGGGCCTTAGCTCTAGCTGTTCCCACTTCCTGGAACATTCTCTGCCAGATATCCATTTCCCTAACCTCATTTCGTTCAAGCCATTGCTCAAATCTCACTGCCCTGCCCCCATGGCATTCCACTCTCTCTTCTTCATCTCTAGTTTCTTTTATTTTTAAATAAACTTAAATTTAAGCCAAATATTTATTACTTGCTTCCTCCACGAGAATATAAACTATGCAAGGGCAAGGATCCTTGTAAGTTTTGTTCACTGATGCATCCCAAGCACTTGGTACATGGTAACCTCACAATAAAATTTGTTGAATGAATGAATCCTAAAGTGAATCCACCTTAAAATAAGGACCAAAATTGGATTTAGAATTTATCTGTAAAAAGAGAAACAAAAGCTATAAGCATATTTTGACATACATGTCACACAATATAGTTTATAACTCTTATAATTTTTAGAGCAAAGTATGAGCCAGGTGCTAGTTGGGAGGGCACATAATTTTTCTGGCAACAATTTAGACCAATTTCTATTTGACTTTTGCAATGTGATGATAGAAAATATTGGTTTTTGTAGAAGCATTTGAGGCTTTATCAATTTTCCCAAGGACCTCTCTCTCTCTCTTTCAGTATGCATGAGTTATAATCCATATACACTGAAATGCACAGATCTTAAGGGTATATTCTATTAGTTTTGACAAATACATATCAAGACAGAACATTTCCATTACCCCAGAAAGCTCCCTTGTGTGCCTTCTCAATCAGCACCTCCTCCCCAAGCAATCGTTGATCTAATTCCCATCACCATAAGTGATGCCTATTCTAGAATTGCAAATTAATGGATTCACATAGTACATATTGTTTTGTTTTGTAGGAGGCTTCTTTCACTGAGCAGAATGCATTTGCGATCCATCCAAGTTGTTGCATGTATCTGTAGTTCTTTCTTTTTATTGCCGAGTAGTTTTCTTTCCGAGGACTTTTATCTTTTGAAAGACTCATTCTGTTTTCATCCTTGTGGATTTTATCAATTGTTAATTGCTCTAACTGTGACACTGGCTTTGCACGTAGTTCAAGTAGTCCTCTTTCACTTTCTTTCATTTTTTGAAGTTCAGTATCTTCTGTAAGACTTGCCACTTCATTTTGAGATTGAGTTCCGTTATGTTTGCATGGTATTGTCAAATATATATCTAACAATGCATGAGAAATTGATCAAAAAAGAGTTTGACAAGATCTGTGTGGTTAGACATTACTATTTTAAAAAAAAAGGAGGATGCTGGAGTAGGGATGAATTTTAAAAGTGGTCAGTTTATAAATACGTGCATGTTTTGATCACTTTTGTTTTACAATGCAACCTTATAAATACAGAGACCAGGATAATGAACACTCATACTGAGGACCTCCCTGTCCCCATGTGCTTGTGTGTATTTGTGTGCGTGTGAGTGTGTGCATGCAAGTGTACACAACAAACACAAGTCTTCTGCCTGGGAATTATAGAATCACTGTGCGTCCACATTCACTAGCTTGTTGTTATTGTACATTTGAAACTATAAACTTGCAGAAAGTAGGTGCCAACTATTTCTCTGATTCACAGATATGTATTTGATTGAGCCACATGAAATTGCTAATATTTGAGTGTCTCTGATCTCCAAAACAAGCAATTTTATATGGTTCAACTCAGTAATTTTATACTGTAAGTTGCCACCCAATCGTGGGTAACGAAATCAATTTACTAGATTGGGATCAGCATTCTTTTAAAAATGAAATACACTAGAATAGAAAATGCCAGAGGGCATCTCATGTTGTAAGACTAGGTGTTGTTTTTAAATAATGTATACATATAGCATATCAGTTAGGATATTGATTTGGCTGCTTTAGCAGAAGACCAAATAGCAGAGGTGTAACGAGAGGTTTGTTTCGCTTTCCTGTAAACCTGCGTTTGTAGGCTGTGCAGAGCAGTAGGAGGCTCCATTCCGGGCTGCCCTGCAGGTACCCAGGTCCCTTCCATCTGGTCGCTCCTCCATTTCCTGGGTGCTGTCCTCATCTACCTGCTTGAAGCTGGTTCATCTTCATTCCACCCAGGAGAGAGAACGCAAAGTGCTACCACACCTTCATTCCAGCCTGCGTGAAGCAAGGGCAAGCAGCTTTCTTTCCAAGACAACGTAGGGCAAAGATCACCTCTGCTGGAAATCCAATGGCCTCGATTTAGTTGCATGACCACACCAAAATACAAAAGGTGTTGGGAAACAGCAATAAGTGAGCAAAGTCAAATCTAGATAGCCCTGGAATCTGCCTTCCTCCCCCTTTTGGTAACTAAGGAGACAGCTAGCTCAGCTGGTCTGAATTAACTCAGTGGAAGGACAGACTACTATCAGTTGCTGAGCTCTAGAACTTCCTGCACCTTGTCCCTATAAATGTATAGTATATGGGGGGTGGGGCACCTCTACTGGGAACAGACTAGGGTGAGTGTTCAGCTATGCTGTCCTAAGCAAACCTCTCTGGGGGTCATAAGCGTTCTGCTCTTCTCTCTTTGCAAGTTTGTCTGTACCATATGGTGCTACATATGCAAGTAGCTGCTATTGGGGTTATGGTTAAAAATAAATAAATAGGGAAATGGCTGTGGCTCAAGAGATTGGGCTCCCGTGTAGCATATAGGAGGTCCAGGGTTCGATTCCTGGGGCCTCCTGGTGAAAGGCAAGTTGGCCTGCTCGGAGTGCTGGCCCACGCAGGAATGCTGACCAGCGCGGGAGAGCTGGCACAGCAAAATGACGCAACAAAAAGAGACACAGAGGAGAGACAATAGGAGCCTCAGCAGACCAGGGAACTGAGGGGGTGCAAGAGATTGAGCCCCTCTCTCCCACTCCAGAAGGTCCCAGGATTGGTGCCTGGTGCTGCCTAAAAAGAAGACAGAAGAACACACAGAGAGCAGACAGCGAGCGCAAAAGCAATGGCAGGGGAATAAATAAATAAAATAAATCTTTAATAAATAAATAAATAATAGAAAACTCCTAGATAGCAGGTCTAGCCAATGCCTCATGTACAAATGACCAAATTATTAATGTTTCATCCAAACACTTCTGCCTGGCTTCCCCTGCTAGAGCTAGGTATCTTGTTAATAATGGAGAATCAAATAAATTAATTCTTGTCTTCTAGGATAGTTCTACAAATTGCACAATCAAGCAACTGTTAACATTTTGCCACATTTGCCTCATCACTCTCTCTTTCTGTAGTATTATCATTGTTGTGCTGAATCTTTTGAATGTTGCAGACATAAATGCCCTTTTATCCCTGAATGATTCAGAATGTATTTCCTGAGAGCAAGGACATTCTCTTACAGAACAACAATAAAATTATCAAATTAAAGAAACTTAAAATTGATATCACACTATTATCTAACATACAGCCTATTTTGAAATTTTGCCAAGTGTCCCGATAATGTTTTTATCCCCAACCCCCAGCCCGCCCCACATCCAGGAGCCAATCCAGGATCACATTACATTTAATTGTCTTGTCAATTTTAAAATTAAACTTTCAGATCCTGTGCTGTTCTCTACAGCCTCTGGGCTCCTCTCTTTCCTCTTAGAGCCTGTGTAATACGGCTAGGTATTCTTTTTTCATCCAGGTGTTCAGCAGAATGACCTTGGAAGGTGGTAACTAAGTTATAACACAGTCTGAGCAAGCCTGAGATATAGTCAGAATTCAATCAGATTTTATTTGAATATCTATATATGGTGTGGCTCTATGAAGTAGGAAGAGTGTGAAAAGAATTCTATGAAGTCCAAAGGTCTTTACACCTGCCAGGAAGACATTTGACTATCTAAAGAACCGAAGAAACACAAAATCCAAACAAAGCTATCTCAGTCTGGGTAGTTATAAACTTTCTCAGGTAGATCAGAGTTGTAACTTGACCACACCCTTCTTTAAATTCTGGAATCTGAAACATTACTATGCAAAGAGGCTCCTACAGGCACTGGGACCAGGAGAAAAATTGTTCCCCGAGTCTTCAGCTCCAGCCCTCCAGCCTCATCCAGTGTCTCTGGCCCATGAGCAACTCCAGCTAAGATTTGCAGGGATGGGAACTCCAGAATTGTTTAGGATGATGTATTTGATTCCATAGTGGATTAGAAATTGAGATTTATAATCACATAAAGAGGAAATATATCAAATTAAAATACTAGAAATAATCTGTGTATTTGGTATTTTAAATATTAGTCATATTTAAGAGAATTTGGGACTTTAGAGTACCTCACAGTATCTTATGGGTCTAATGTAAAATACACAATTGAGAAATGAATTTAGACTTGTGATTTTAGGTTGAAATTTTGCTAAGTTTGCTAGCAGTATTGAAACAGTCAAAAGAACCTAAGACTCACCATATTTATAAGATCAATTTAATATTAGGTTTAGAAGACATAAGGTTTTGGGAAAGCATATTAGTCAGAGAATTGTAGCTCTTCAAAGGAAATGAAATACATTAAATGCATAAATGCATTTGAAATATTTAAAGGGGTTTAATTTACTGAGTTTGTAAATAATATGAAACATAATAAAAGGTCCTTTCAGAGTGATTATTAAAATTTGCTTGAGTAATACACAGAATATTCAAATCTATAACCTAAACATAAAAGTTTAATAACTAAGCTTTTAATTGTATACTTTTAATAATTTGAATATTAATTTTTAAAAATAAAATAACTTTTGTGTAATCTTTTATCCTCAAAAGCCATCCTCATAGGCACTGAAATTCCACATTTACAGAGGTTGTCTCCTTGCTAGAAACCAGTTGGGGCTGTTGCCAGCCAGAAGCTTCGAGTGGTGGCTGACATTTTGCTGGATGCTGTTTTGCTTGGCAGGAGCAGAAACTGCTCTCTCCCGGCTCACAGAAGAGTCTAACTGCAGAGAGCCCAGAGGCTACTCTATTGGGAACATGGCCAACTAGGGCCTTCATTATTTGGGTGACTTCAGCCTTTGGAAATATTTGTACCTCTGCCCTTCCTTAAGTGCTTTCCGGCTGGCCAAGCAGGGCATGTTTATAATTTTAGTTATTTCTGATTGAGATAAAGCTAAATCAGACTTTTCCTGGTCCTCTACGGTATTTTCCTTTCTGACATAGCTTTATTAAAAGGCGCCACCTGCTTTTTCTGTTTTATCTTGGCCTCTATAAAGTGATGGATATCGACCACTGCCCAACCTAAGGAACATTTTTGGCTGTTCTGTTCACTCCCACCTTGGCCAGGGGATGAGGTCTTCTCTTGATACACCCATCCCACACAAAGTGTTCAAGTCCCTTGCCCCAGGTCTAGGACTGGTTGGATGCAGACAATGAAGCCACAAAGATGGGTCAGTGGGCTTGGTACTAAGAGAAGAGCCTGGGGCTAACACCCCTCCACATCACCCAAGTGGCCCCTCCACCTCTTGTCTTCCAGCCCCCTGCATACCCTGCTCCCGCCCCAGGTGGCAGGAGCAGAACCCCTCTTTACTGTTTAGCTTCCAAATCTTCGTTGACCAGCAGGTTCTTTGAGTCTTTGTTTCTGCTTCTATGTGACCTGAAGAAGGAAAACTGGTGCTTGGGTTCCAGTGAGAGAACAAGGCAGAGAAGGAAATAATCAGACATATATATAGAAATGATGGTGACCCTGCCACCCTGGAAAGTATTCATTTTATTTGACTTTTAAATGGAGAAAGGGCATGTGAGCTCAAGGAGAATGGATAGGAAGACAATTCTTGCCCCAAACTGGAGAGGCTGGATCCAAAGTACAGACTCTGGGTTTGAATGCTTCAACCCTTTGTTGTCAGATTTTCTCTAGGTTCTTGGCTAAGCTGCATAAAATGAATTTTAAGAGCAAGCCAGGTTAGTTAAGCCAGTAATTTATTAAGGAAGGGAGGGAAGAGAAATGGGAGAAAATAACAGATTGTGAGTCCCAGGTAGAGAGGAAAGGGGCTGAAACGGGATAAGGAGGGCTGATTTACAGACTACAATTCCCCATTACAGATTACAAAATGCCCAGGTTTACTTGCGTGCTGATCCAGACAAGGGGTAAGAAAGCAAGGGAAGGGGGCGTAAATTTCCCTCTTGCTTTTTAAACCATTAATTATTCTGCCCTTTTGCTAATGCCAGGGGAGGAATCCCAGTTGTTTGCTGTTTTGATTGGTTATCCCACCCATCAATCCCCGGGGAAGGGCCCAATGATAAGGCCCCTGGAGAATATCCAGGGCTTCACTTGGCTTCCGGAGGAAATCTCGTTCCGAATGGGAGTTCTCACAAAGGTCTTCCAGCAGCCATCTTATGGGGTATTGTGGCTGCGTGTTCAATGGTGGCAGTTTTCCTGCAGGTTCCGGATCCATCTATTGATTCCTAATCTACTAGCCTGCCTCACTTTAGCTGTGTAACTGAAGCAGGCTAGTTAGGGAATCAATAGACAGATCTGCAACCTGGCAGAAAAACCAACACATTAAACATGTGTCCTTTAGTACCCCCAAGAAGGCTGCTGGAAGAACCTGTGAGATTCCCCTATTGGGGAAGCAAGCACTCAACCGCTTGAGCCACATCTGCTCCCCATTAACTGTTATTATCATTGTCATCATGGTTATTGTTATCTGTAAGCCAACCTAGTAGTCCAGGAAAGACTTATGATGCCGTGTTAAAAATTTATGCAGAAAATTCAGGACACTTGCAGGCCAAGACATCCCCACTTTGACATAGCCACAAGACTGCCCCCTAAATACTGCCGTGGGGAATTTCGGGAGTTGTGTTCTTGTGATCCCTGGAGAATTAAGGACATGGTACCTGGTGTGTACTTTGTATCATCTCTCCAATTTTCTCAATAAACTCACAAAGTGAGAGTGAAATGACGTCTTCATATAATTGATGGGTTCATGAAAAGTTAAGAACTTTTAAAACCCAACTTGATACTGAACACCTAATATATCTGCTTAGACCTCTGAGATCAACAGAGTCAGCCTTTATTTTACAGAAACCTCCTCATTACATAAAAATCCAATGATTAATCCTTTTGTAAAGTGAAGAATTCTATCCCTGGTCTTCATTCGTATCTTCCTAAAGAGAAGATTCCTCTTTTCCATCAATAAGTGGTTAACTCCATATAAAATGTATGCTCTTTATCCATATTCCTTAGGAGAATGAGATTAATTCAGTTGCCAGAGTTGGCCTTTTCCACATTTTTACATGCGAAAGCCCTACTTCAAGTCCTGGGCTTTGCTGGTGGCTGAGCTTGGGCCCTTTTTCCATCGTTCTTTCTTCCCTCCCTCCCTCCTTTCCTGTCTTCTCTCTTTCTCCCTTTCTTCCTTTTTACTTCCTCACTTCCTTCCATCCTTTCATTGATTAAAAGACAACCCCCTTCCAAAAACCCATCCCCAAACACTCAACAACAACATAGTGTAGCCTGAAATTTTTAAATTTCCCCTTATTACATCAGCACCTGAACTTGGGTAATTTATTTGAGAAGCCACAGTTCAATGATGCTCTGATTTTTTTT
>JAQZBX010082550.1:0-13508 GCA_029593785.1 Cabassous unicinctus | reverse complement strand
TGATGAATAAAAGGAAAATCAAAAAATTTTAAACATCTGATTCAGCTTGGTATGGTACTAGGGTTGATAATAAGTGTTACCTGAATCATAGACTTAATTATTTTTTAAAAAACAGAAAAATAAAAAAATACAGACTTTTCTGGATCTCACATGTAATAGATATCCAGTATGCATTGGTTGATTTGAAAGCATTTAGCATGGATTGATTTTAAGGCACTTATTTATGTAAGATAAACTATTTCTCATGTGCTTATGCTTTTCTTTGGGTATGGACATTAACCTCTTCAAAGGGACATGATTGCACTTATGACCAATTGGCATGGGGTGGTAGAGAAGTTTTATTCTTGCTTTTTCTCCATGCTTGGAAACTAGACTATATTTATTGTCTGTATTTGTTTCTTCAATATTGTACCATCTTCCATGATAAAAGTATTTGGAATCTTAACAGATATAGCCTTTTCCATAAATGTAAACCTACAGTTTTTTATAAGTACAATATAGTAAACCACCCCATCCCCCCAAATTATTATAGTTTCTGGAAATGTGAGTAGAAAGCTTACTCTCAGATTAAGTAAATTTCTCAATAGCTTTAGCTCTAAGAACTTGTAACTTCGTCTAAAAACACCGCTATAAAATGCTAAACCGATAAAGATTGTCATCCTGCCATGGTTGGCTAAAAATGTGGATAATAAATTGTTTTTAGGTAGCTTTTCAGCACCACCACCCCAACAAAAGGGGAAAAACTGCACTGAGTAAAGGAATCTCCTTAAAATTCAGGAAACATTATAAACATTATGAATCTCATAATGAAGAAACTCTTCTTGTGAAACTTGCAGAAAATATTGTGACAGTACAGGGAATCTCAGTAACTCTTTAAAACATAAAACAAAGTAAGGTACATGTCTTTCAAAACAGCTATATACCATACTTGGAGTGAAAAATCTGTTTCTCATCATTTTCTTCCTAAGAAAGAAAAATGATAAAACATTATCACTTCCAGGTAAATCAAGATACCAGATTGTATTAAAAATGCAATTATAACATTTCCAAATGGCACTGTGCTAAAAACAGAAATCTTGCTAAAAAGTGTGAGGAGCATAAAAACAAAACAAAAAAACAGAAACAGGTGTTTTGTAATAACAAGTTCCTTATATCTTTGGAAAATAGATCACTATTTGGTCCAGTCATCCAAATCCCAAAATGACACATTCATGGCATGCAGATTTACCTGTGAGGATGACTTCTGACAAGGGGGAGAGGTATTCTCTACTGATAATTTTCTCTTACCTTCCTTGGGAAATGAAGATTACCAACCAACCACAATATAAACCCTATCTAGTTTCCTTATTTTTTTAACAACAGTGTCATATTTTCCTTCATATCTCAAATAGTGCTGAAAGCTACCCCAGCTAATGTGGAATAAAGGAAAAGAAAAGTTTCCCAGAAGATAAGTGAAGAAAAGAGTTTTTAAAAGAAGGGAGTAATCAACTGTGTCAAATACTTCAAATGTACTGAATGATCAAAAACTACAAACTTTGTGAATATTCTCGCTATCCTGATTTTTTGATAATCCGGGTAGGCTAAACATTTGCTATATTAGAAACCATGCAAGTGTCCCCAGACCTAGTTTTTCTTCCTAGGTCTGGCTTTTAGAATGCTGGTGATAAACCAAGCCTGATTTATTATATGACCATCCTGTATGGGAAAAGACTGTAACTCTAGGTATCTTTGATCAACCTTAAGAGATATAGCAGGGGGACAGATGTGGCTCAAATGGTTGGGCATCTGTCTCCCATATGGAGGGACCTGGGTTTCGATCCCTGGGACCTCCCAGTAAAAAGAAAAAAAAGAAAAATATAGAAGGCGCGTGCACCCCCCAGGCCCCATGCACAGGTGTGCCGTCAGGCCCCGCTAGCCATGCAGCAAGAGGATAACATAACAGAAGGGTGATACAAGGGACAGCCAAGACGAGACGTGCTGAAAAAAACAGGAACTAAGGTGGCGCAGGTGGTAGGACGCCTCTCTCCCACATCGGAGTTTCCAAGGATTGAATCCCAGTGAAGACAGGAAGAGAAGGATGAGAAGAGAGGGCAGGACATGGACACAGAGAGTTGCCAAGCGAATGGACACAAAAACAGCAAAAAAGCGGGGGGGAGGGGGGCGGGGGAAGCGTTAAAAATGGAAAAAAGTAAATGAATAAATAAATCTTTAAAAGAAAAAACCTACAAACTTAAAGACTTCAAACATACATTTATTTATTACCAAATAGTGGAAAGAATTCCCAAAACTGCACTTCAACTGACCTGAGTATAATGTCAGAGACACAATAAAATTGATTATAAGTTAGCACACTGAAACCCCATCAATTAAATGTTAACTTGCCTGGCCAAAGACTCTGTAACTAGGCAGGAATGGTTAGAATGAATTTTAGCAAAAAGGAAGATCAAAAAGTCAGTATAAACTGTGTGAGTCCTGTTAAATCCTGGAGAAAGAAAACTTTATATGGGCATCAGGAGATTAAAGATCTTCAACAGGTCCAGTTGCAAGCCAGGATGTTTTACTGGTTGCACCATAGCCTGGATAATACCTCTGTCTACAATCCACTTCCCTTTGCTTTGATTTCATGCTCTCCAAACAATTATCTGGCTTCTAAAATTCTATTTTGTGAGTGCTCTGACACAAAACAGGTGTTGTGAAGACAGACAAATATTTCTGTATTTGGAAGAGACTATCTTCTCTTTCTAAATCAGTAAACTGGCATTGGAGTTTATATGTCGGAATTTGGAAAGTTTTGTTAGCTGAGCCAATATGCCAGTTTATTAGTAGCCTGACAAAATTAAAATTCAAGCCATGCAAACTGTGGCTCAGACCCTACAATTAGGGACTTTACTCAGTTGAAGCCATCCTATCAGTTCTGGACTCTCCAAGTAACCCTCACCTCCCTTCTCAAACAACCAGCCAAGTGTTATACTTAGAGCAGCAACAGCAATCACAGAGTCTTGAAAAGGAACTATTATTTTACTTCGAAAAGAATAATTTAAGTGATTAAGCCAGTGTTTTCCAAATGTGGCCTAAAAAACAAAAGATTAACATCTTCCAACATTCTGATTTAAAAAATAAAATATATATACCTAGTTCACTTTCCTCACTCCTGGGACATGGAAAACATATAGGCAATAGTATTAACAAAGAAAATGTGATCAAGAAATTCAAAAGGAGAAATTACATTTTAATGTGTGAACTGCCTGGAGATAGACTACTAGATAGCCTAGGTCTGTGTATGAATTTCACAATGGTCTACCTACTTTAATAATTCCATAAGGAGTATAGCAAAATCGTCTTTGGGGCTTTTTTCAGGACTCATAAACTGGGTGCAAATTATTGCCACTGTGACTCATTGTTTTGATGGATGTGTATCATATCTCTCAAGTATATTGGGGAAGAAAAAAGTTAAGAACTACTATTTTGTTTCATACATGTAGGTAAAACCAAGAAGAAAAAAAAATTAACTCCCTTAGCTTTCAAGAAGAAACCAAGAGGGACTTATGAGAATATGGAGGATTAGAGAGGCAGGGGGATCACTTCTCTCCCAGAAAAAAATAGCTAGGAGACAGGCAAAAACTGTTGGGAGGGCTGCTCTAGGGCACATGACTTGCAACAACTAATCAATAAGGTTCATACAAATCTCCTAGATCAGGGGTTCTTAAACTTTTTTGTTCCACGACTCCTTTGTCAGTCAGGTGAAATGAATACTACTGTAATTTATTTATTGCATACATTCATAAGTGAAGGAAATACTAGATTTCAGTTAGAGGTCAGAGAAAATAAAGATAATAAGTTCATTTTTTTCAATTTGTGTTCATGGACCCCCTGGGTCTGTGGACCCCTGATTAAGAACCCCTGTCTTAGATCAAATCATGGAGTTGAAAGACAACATGGCTAAAGATATAAAAGACATTAAGAAGACTCTTGGCAAAAACACAAAGAAAAATTTGAAACTTATCAAAACTTATGGGATACAGTGAAGGCAGTGCTGACAGGGAAATTTATAGCCCTAAATGCCTATATTAAAAAAGAAAAAAGAGCTAAAATCAAACATCTAACTGAAGA
Organism: Cabassous unicinctus; assembly: GCA_029593785.1. Taxonomy (NCBI): domain Eukaryota; kingdom Metazoa; phylum Chordata; class Mammalia; order Cingulata; family Chlamyphoridae; genus Cabassous; species Cabassous unicinctus. Next base: position 9,398 of record JAQZBX010082550.1, on the reverse strand, counting down.
AACTAGAAAAAGAACAGCAAACCAATCCCTAAGCAAGCAGAAAGAAAGAAATAACAAAGATTAGAGCAGAAACAAATGAAATTAAGAACAAAAAAACACTAGAGAAAATCAACAAAACCAAAAGCTGGTTCTTTGAGAAAATCAATAAAATTGACAAACCTTTAGTAAGGCTAACAAAGAAAAAGAAAGAGAAGAAGCAAATAAATACAGGAACGAATGAGGGGGACATTATGACTGACACCAATGAAATAAAAAGGATCATAAGAAGATATTATGAGAAATGGTATGCCAACAAATCAGACAACCTAGATGAAATGGAAAAATTCCTAGAAATGCACAAATAACCTAACTTGACTCTGAAAGAAATAAAAGAATTCAACAAACCAATCACAAGCAAAGAGATTGAATCAGTCATCAAAAATCTTCCAACAAAGAAAAGCTCAGGACCAGATGGCTTCACAGGTAAATTCTACCAAACATTTCAAGAATTAATAACAATCCTGTTTAAACTCTTCTAAAAAATGGAGGAGGAAAAATTACCAACACATTTTATGAAGACAATATCACCTTAATACCAAAGCCAGATAAAGATACTACAAGAAAAGAAAACTAGAGACCAAACTCTCTAATGAACATAGATGCAAACATTCTCAACAAAATACTTGCAAATGGAATCCAACAGCATGTAAAAACAATTATACATCACGATCAAGTGGGTTTTATTCCTGGAATGCAAGGGTGGTTCAACATAAGAAAATCAATCAACATAATACACCACATTAACACAAAGCACATGATCATCTCGATTGATGAAGAAAAGGAATTTCACAAAATCCAGCATCCTTTCTTGATAAAAACACTTGAAAAGATAGGTATAGAAGGAAAGTTCCTCAGCATAATAAAGGGCACATATGAAAATCCTATAGCCAACATTGTACTCAATGGGGAGAGGTTGAAAGCTTGCCCTCAAAAATCATGAACAAGACAAAGATGCCCACTGTCACCACTGGTATTCAACATTGTGCTATAAGTTCTAGCTAGACCAATCAGGCAAGGAAAAAAAAATTAAAATAAAAAGCATCCAAATTGGAAAAGAGAAAGTAAAACTCTCACAATTCGCAGATGACATATTCCTATATTTAGAAAATTCCAAACTATCTACAGCAAAGCTATTAAAGCTAATAAAGGACTTCGGCAAAGTGGCAGGATACAAGAACAACATGCAAAAATCAGGAGTGTTACTATACACTAGTAATGAGCAAGCTGAGGAGGAAATCAAGAAAAAATTTCATTTACAATAGCAACAAAAGACTCAATTATCCAGTAATTAATTTAACCAGGAATGTAAAGGATCTGTATTCAGAAAACTACAAAACATTGCTAACTGAAATCAAAGAAAACCTAAACAAATGGAAAGACATTCCGTGTTCACGTATTGGAAGACTAAACCTCGGGAAGATGTCATTTCTATCCAAATTGATTTATAGATTCAATGCAATGCCAATCAAAATTCTAACAGTCTATGTTACAGAAATAGAAAAGTCAATTACCAAATTTATGTGGAAGGGAAAGGGGTCTCGAGTAGCCAAAAACATCATAAAAAAGGAGAGTAAAGTCAGAGGATGCACACTTCCTTACTTTGAAGTATATTATAAAGCTACAATGGTCAAAACAACATGGTATTGGCATATAGACAGATTGATCAATGGAATAGAATTGAGAGTTCAGAAATAAACACTCACCTCTATCAGTCAACTGTTTTTTTGAAGAAAATGTCATTAAGTTATTCTGCATTTTAATGTTTGCTTTACATATTTCTTTAACAATCTTTTACCTGTGAACAAATATTAGCTGTTGTTTTCACTAACATTTCTAATATTCATTAGGGTGTGTAGAAGTCTTTTTTTTTTTACAAATCAATTTTATTGATACATATTAATAAATCATAAATCCATTCAAAGTGTAAAATCAATGGTATTCGGTATAATCACATAGTTGTGCATTCATCACTCCAATCATTTTTAGGACATATTCTCTATTCCAGAAATAATACTAAAAAACAAAAACCCAGCACACAAACAATACTCATCATCTCTCAATCTCTCTATGCTTCCACTGCCATTGTTTCCCTCTCTCGAGTTTATTTGTATTTACATTTTGAAAAAAAAAAACAGTCTTATATATGTAACATCACCCATATTCATATTTTACATGAGGTTTCACTATGTTATACAGTCCCATGTTACAAATTTTAGCTTTCCTTCTAGTAATATAAATGTGTCTTAAGTAATATAAATGTCTTCAACCACTGTTATACCCATATAATAGATCTGCTAGTCACAAACAGCATGATGTGTTCTCAACATTTCCATTCATTTCCAAAGATTTACAAACTTTTAACCAATTCTGCAGATCAACCATCAGCTTTCCATTCTCTATCCTCATTGTATTTTCTGGTGAACTATATTCTAATTATTAATTCCATGAGTTTACATAATATATTTAGTTCAAAATAGCACAATCATACAGTATTGTCCTTTTGTGTCTGGCTTGCTTCACTCAACATAATATCCTCCAGGTTCACCATGTTGTCATATGCTTCACGACTTCATTTCTTCTTATCACTGCATAATGGTCCATCATATGTATAATACATCACAATTTGTTTATCCATTCATCAGGTGATGGACACCTTGGTTTTTCCCAAATTTTGGCTATCATGAATACTGCCACTATGATCTTCAGTATGCAGAGGTCTATTCGTGTCACTGCTCTCAGTTCTTCTGGGTATATACCTAGTAATGGTATTTCTGGGTCACAAGGCAAGTCTATATTCAACTTCCTTAGGAATTGCCAAACAGCCTCCTACAGTGGCTGTACAATTCTCCATGCTCCAAATCTTTTCCATCATTTACAGTTTTCTGACTTTTTAAAAGTGGCCAGTCTAATAGGTGTGAAATGGTATTTCATTGTAGTTTTGATTTGCATTTCCTTAATCACTAGTGATGTTGAACATTTTTTCATATGTTTTTTTACCACTTGTATTTCTTCTTTGGACAATTACCTTTTCAAGCCTTTCACCCATTTTTTTAATCAGGTAGTTTGTCTTTTTATTGTTGAATTGTATGATCTCTTTATATATTATGGATATTAAACCCTTATAGGATATGTGATTGCCAAATATTTTCTTGCATTGAATTGGCTGCCTTTTCACCTTTTGGACAAAGTCCTTTGAGATGCAAAAGTGTTTAATTTTGAGGACGCCCTGTTAATATATTTTTTCCTTTGTTGCTCATGCTTTGGGTGTAAAGTTTAAGAAACTACCACCTACCACAAGACCTTGAAGATGTTTTCCTACATTTTCTTCTAGGAGTTTTATGGTTGTCGTTTCTATATTTAGATCCTTGATCAATTTTGACTTACTTTTTGTATAAGGTGTGAGATAGGGGTCCTGTTTCTTTCTTTTGGATATGGATATTCAGTTCTTCCAGCACCATTTGTTGAATGGACTGTTCTGGCACAGCTGAATGGGCGTAACAGCCTTGTCAAAAATCACTTGATTGTAGATGTGAAAGTCTATTTCTGAATTCTGGTTCCGTTGATCAATCTGTCTGTGTGTATGCCAGTACCATGATGTTTTTACCACTGTAGTTAAGTAATATGCTTTAAAGTCAGAAAGTGAGAGTCCTCCAACTTCATTCTTATTTTTTACTATATGGGGCCCCTTACCCTTCCAAATAAATTTGATAATTGGCTTTTCGATTTCTGCAAAAAGTCTGTTGGGATTTTTACTGGGATTGCATTGAATCTGCAAGTCAGTTTGGGCAGAATTGACATATTAACGATAGTTAGGCTTCCAATCCTTGAACACGGAATGTCCTTTCATTTATTTAAGTCTTCTTTGGTTTCTTTTAGCAACATTTCGTAGTTTTCTGAATACAGGTCCTTTATGTCCTTGGTTAAGTTTATTCCTAAATCTTTGTTTTAGCCACTATAATAAATGGAATTTTTTTCTGATATCCTCCTCAGATTGCATATCAGTAGTGTACAGAAATGCTATTGATTTTTGCATATTAATCTTGTATCCCACCACTTTGCTGAACTCTTCTATTAATTCTAGTAGCTTTGTTGTGGATTTTTCAGGATTTTCTAGATATAGGATCATATCATTGGTGAATAGTGTTTTACTTTGTCCTTTCCTATTTGAGTACCTTTTATTTCTTTATCTAGTCTAACTGCTCTAGCTAGAACTTCTAGCACAATATTGATAAAAATGGTGACAGTGGGCATCCTTGTCTTGTTCCTGATCTCAGTGGGAAAGTTTTCAGTCTGTGTTGAACCACCCCTGCATACCTGGGATAAAACCTACTTGATCGTAGTGTGTAATTCTTTTAACGTGCTTTTGAATTCGGTTTACAAGTATTTTGTTGAGAATTTTTGCATTTATTTTCATTAGAGATATTGGTCTGTAATTTTCTTTTTTCATAGTATCTTTATCTGGTTTTGGTATTAGGGTGATGTTGGCTTAGAATGAGTTTGGTAGCGTTCCTTCCTTTTCAATTTTTTGGAAGAGCTTGAGCAAGATTGGTATTGGATCGTCTTTGAAAGACTGGTAGAATTCACCCGTGAAGCCATATGTTCCTGGGCTTTCATCTTGGGAGGTTTCTGATGACTGTTTCAATTTCTTCACTTGTGATTTGTTTGTTGAGGTCTTCTGTTTCTTCTAGGGTCAGTGTAGGTGGATCGTGTGTTTCTAGGAATTTGTCCAACTTGTCTACAATGTCTAGTTTTTTGGCATACAGTTCTTCATAGTATCCTCTTATGATCTCTCTTATTTCTGCAGGGTCAGTGGTAATGTCCCCCTTCTCATTTCTGAATTTATTTATTTACATTTTCTATTTTTTGTTTGTCAGTCAAGTAGAGGTTTGTTGATTTCGTTGCTCTTCTCAAAGAACCAACTTTAATTGATTCTATTTTTTTGTTGTTGTTGTTGTTCTCGATTTCATTTATTTCTGCTCTGATGTTTACTATTGGTTTCCTTTGGCTTGGTTTGGGATTAGTTTGCTGTTCCTTTTCTAGTTCCTTTAGGTGTGCAGTTAGATCTTCAATTTTAGCTCTTCCTTCTTTTTTAATGTTCACTTTGAGGGCTATAAATTTCCATCTAAGCACTGCCTTTGAGATGTCCCATAGGTTTTGATATGTTGTATCCTCATTTTTGTTTGTCTCCAGTTATTTGCGGAATTCTCTTGCAATTTCTTCATTGACCACTGATTATTTAAGAGTGTGTTGTTTAATCTTCATTTATGAATTTCCCCTTTTTCCATCCATTATTAATTTTCAGCCTCATTCCGTTATGATCAGAGAAAGTGTTTGGTATAATTTTAATCTTTTTTAATTAATTGAGACTTGTCTGTGATCCAACTTATGGTCTATCTTAGAGAAGGATCCATGAGCACCTGAAAAGCTCTCTGTTTCTTTATTTACCCTCTGTCCAGGTATTCTATCCAATATTGAGAGTGGTATATTAAAGTTCCCAAGTATTATTTTAGAGACATCTATTTCTTCCTTCAACTTTGCCAGTGTGTGCTTCATGTATCTTGGGGCACTCAAGTTAGGTGCATAAATGTTTAGTATAGTTATTTCTTCTTGGTGAATTGCCCCTTTTATTAATATATAATAATCTTCTTCATCCTTTATAACAGTTTTGCATTTAAAATCTGTTTTGTCTGATATTAGTATTGCTACTCCAGCTCTTTTTGGTTACTATTTGTGTGGAATATCTTTTTCCAACCTTTCACTTAAACCTGGTTGTGCCCTTACATCTCAGTTGAGTCTCTTGTAGACAGCAATAGATGGCTCATATTTTTTTAATCCATTCTATCAGTCTATGCCTTTTGATTGGGGAGTTCAGGCCACTAACATTCAATGTTATATATTACTGTAAAGGCATTACTTACTTCATCCATTTTGTCCTTTGGCTTTCTGTTGTCATGTACTATTGTCTGTCTTTTTACCCTTTAATTTGCCCTTCTTAATAATCTTCATTTCTACAATCTTCTCCAAGTCTTTCACCCTTTTATTTTTCTTTCAAGCTGTAGCACTCCCTTTAGTATGTGTTGTAAATCTGGTACTTTGGTAGCATATTCTATCAGTTTATGTTTGTGTGTGAAGACTTTGAACTCAGCCTCATTTTGAAGGACTCCTTTGCCGGATACAGACTTCTTGGCTGGCATTTTTTCTCTTTCAGTACCTTAAATACATCATATCACTTTCTTCTCATCTCCATGGTTTCTGATGAGAGGTTGGCACTTAATCTTATTGAGGTTCCCTTGTATACGATGCTTTGCTTTTCTCTTGCTTTTAGAATCTGCTTTATCTCTGATATTTGTCATTCTGAATAGTAGGTGTCTCGGGGTAGATCTATTCAGACTTATTCTATTTGGGATGCGTTGTCCTTCTTGGATATTGATGTCTTTCATAAGGGTTGGGAAGTTTTCAGTCATTATTTCCTCAAATATTCTTTCTGCCCCTTTTCTGTTCTCTTCTCTTTCTGGGACACCGATAATGCGTATAATTGTGCGTTTACCACTGTCATTCAGTTCCCTGAGACCTTGTTCCACTTTTTCCATTCTCTTCTTTCTGTTCTCCTGTCTTTTCCAATTCAGATGTTCTGTCTTCAAAATCACTACGTCTGTCTTCAAGCATTTCAACTATGCTTTTATGTGCCTCCAATGTATTTTTAATCTCATCTATCATGTCTTTAATTCCCATAAGGTCTGTTACTTTTTTTGCAGGCTTTGAAATTTTTTTTTTTATGCTCACTCAGTGTCTTCTTAATATCCTTTATCTCTTTAGTCACATTTTCTTTCAATTCTTTAAATTGATTTAGGAGAGTTCTGTGATTATCATGAATTGCCTTAACTCCTGTATCTCTTCAGGATATTTGGTTTGTTTCTTTGGCTGGGCCATCTCTTCCTGCTTCCTAGCATTGCTTGTAATTTTTTTGCTGTAGTCTAGCATCTGAATATGTTGGTGAATTTACTCTGATGGCCAATTTCTCTCTCTTTCCTATTTATTTTTTTTCACAGCTCTTCTTTGATATTTGGTTCAACTTATTCTAAGTCTTTAAAACTGCCCAGTTATCAAAATCATGCCAGGGACTAATGGGGTGCTAATTTTCTCCCATGAGTTAGAGTACAGAAAGAACCAAAAGCAGTATTTGTCCATGCAATTTCCAGACTGGCCAGCAGATGAAGTGTGTCAGCACACCATTCAGCAGAGGTGCTTCACTCTCCATTTTCCTGTGTTTTGGTCTGGCCAGAGCCAAAAATTCACTGAAGAAAAGCCCCCTGACTTCCCCTCTCATTTCCCTTGTAACAGCTGACAGGGAGGAATATGTCTTCCCCTCAGTCAGCTGCAGTGAGCCAAGGGTTTTACTCCACCTTATTATCTTGGGCATGGGGGATGGGAGCCCTTTCTGGCCAGTGGGAGTTTTAGTAACTCACTGTTTGTTGTTTCAGGTTGTCTCTCTGCCCCTCACTCTCCTTGGAGTTGTGAAGCACTGTCCTGGTCTGCTGACCCCCGATGCAGGTCCCTCAGACAGCTTTTGGCTCTTTCTCCATTGTTTTTGTGAGAGTTGAGCCCTGCCCACCTAACCCATCGCCATCTTCCCACAATTCCCTCAACTGATTTTTTTAAAAGATTTGCCTTTTAAAAAAATTTATCCTCCTCCTCCCCCAGATATTCTCTAATCTGTCACCGGGAGCTGAATCTGGGACATCCCACATGAGAGGCAAGTGCCCAATGGCCTGAGTCACATCTGCTCCCCACGGGCTGTGGCGTCTGCTGGCTTGTTGCATCTGCTCGTTTAGGTGTCTAGCTTGTTGCAGCAGTGTGGTGTCTAGTTCATAGCAGCTAGCTTGTTGCGTCTAGCTCACTGTGGTGGATGCAGCATCTAGTTCGTTGCAGCAAGTGAGGCGTGTAGCTCGTTGTGGTGGGTGGGGCATCTCATCGTCTTTAGGAGGCACCAGGACCTGAACCCGGGACCTCTCATGTGGTAGGTGGTGCCAACTGGTTGAACCACATCCACTTCCTTAACTGATTTTTGATAAGCCTACCAAATCCACTTTTCTAGTACTGAACATTCTCTTCAACAAATAGTGCTGGGAGAACTGCAAATCCATAACCAAGAGAATGAAAGAGGACCCCTATCTCACACCCTATACAAGAATCAACTCAAAATGAGCCAAATACCTAAACATAAAAGCCAGGACCATAAAACTCCTGAATAGAATGTAGGGAAACATCTACAAGACTTTGTAGTAGGTGGGGGTCTCTTAAACCTTACATCCAAAACATGAGCAACAAAAGAAAAAATAGATAAATGAGACCTCCTCAAAAGTAAACACTTCAGCACCTCAAAGGACATTGTGAAGAGGGTAAAAAGACAGTCTACTATTTGGGAGAAAATATTTGGAAGTCACACATCTGAGAAAGGTCTAATATCCATGATATATAAAGAGATCCTCCAACTCAACAAAAAGAAAATGACCTGATTTTAAAAATGGGCAAAAGACCTGAAAAGACAATTTTCTAAAGAAGAAATACAAATGGCAAAAAAAAAAAAAAAAAAACACACATGAAAAAATGTTCAACAAATGGCTATTAGGGAAATGCAAATCAAAGCTACAATGAGATATCATTTCATACCTACTAGAATGGCCACTATTAACAAAACAGAAAATTACAATTATTGGAGAGGACATGAGAGATAGGAACTCTTATTTAATGTTGGTGGGAATGTAGAATAGTACAGCCACTGTGGAAGTCTGTCTGGTGGTTCCTAAGGAAGTTAGTTATAGATCTACCTTGTGAACCAGCAATATCACTACTAGGTATATACCCAGAAGAACTAAGAGCAGTGACACAAACAGACATCTGCACAGTGATGTTCAATAGTGACATTATTCACAATTCCCAAAAGATGGAAACAACCCAGGTGTCCATCAACTGATGAATGGATAAACTGTTGTATATATACACAATGTAATATTATTCAGCTGTAAGAAGAAATGAAGTTATGAAGCATATGACAACGTGAATGAACCTGGAGGACATTATGTTGAGTGAAGCAAGCCAGGCACAAAAGGACAAATATTGTATGATTATGCTATTATGAACTAAATATAATAAGCAAACTCATGGAGTTAATAGATTATAAGTCACCAGAGAAAACAAAGTGGTTAGAGAATGGAAAGCTGAGGTATAATCTGTGAAGAACTGGTAAAAAGTTGTTTGTAAATGTTTGAAAATGAATAGAAATGGTGAAAGCACATCATAGGATTTGTAATTAGTAGCATTAACATATAGTTATGATAGTGGTTTTTTTTTTTTTTTTG
>JAQZBX010082549.1:0-13509 GCA_029593785.1 Cabassous unicinctus | reverse complement strand
GGAGGGGAAGAAGAGGACTGGGAAGGGGAGGAGGAGCAAGAAGAAGAGGAGGGGGAGGAAGGAGAAGAAGAGGAGGAAGGAGAGGGAGAAGAAGAAGAGGAGGAAGCTGAGAGGAAAGAGGAGGAAGGGAAAAGGGAAGAGTGGGAAAGGGAAGGGGAAGAAAAGAGGGTGAAAGGAAAAGAGGAGGAGGAAAATGAGGAAGAGGGAAAATACCAGGAGACAAGGGATAAAGCGAATGAAGGGAAGAAAGGACAGGGTGAAGGAGAAGATGCAAAAAAGGTGAGCAAATTAAAAGGTTTTATGAAATATGACAAAGATAGAACATATCAAAAATTTATTACTAACACAGAGGGAAAGGGGAAAAAACATGAAACACAAAGGTCCAAAACACCAGTGCAGTCAAAACTTTTAGAAAATGGGCCATCAGGCTCCAAAAAATTCTGGAATGATGTATTACCACATTATTTGGAATTGAAGTAACAAACTTGAAATTTGACCTAACTCTGCATGGTCAGATATTAATGTGCCATGCACATATTAGGTACTCAGTACATTTTATTACATTAATTTTATATCATCATCATCAAATGTGTGGTATAATAATGACTGATACCAATTGGGTGAAGGGATAGAAGACAGCGTGAGGCACTAGTAGATTTTTAGCTCCTCTTAAGCTGGTATCTTGGTGCATTTTCCCCCAAATTATAAATCAATACTTAGAAAATATCAAAAGATCATATCAGGTAATTAACATTATATATTTCTCATTAAAGATAGATTTAGGAAATAGGAATCTAAGAATGTTTTGTTTGTGTATACATATAAGTCCATAAAAATGGCACAGATCCTTAAGGGCTATAAAAACTAATTTCCTATAAATACATTAGCACTTATTTTTCAGGCTGTGATTACAGTTTACTTGCTGCGTAGAATAATTTTATAAGAATGAATGGTATTATAAAGCTAAAATGAGGAAGGGACACTTAAAAGAAATGGAGTTGTCTTTATACATTTTTGTGTCTCTTCTGCAAAAATCTACAAAGTGACAGCTGTGTTCAGAGTTTAAATCCTAATGATGTGGTCTCTTTTAGTTAATATCTATGAAATAGAGATTCAATTAAACAGTATAAGCTGGAAGTATGTAAAACTTTAAGTATTTATTGGCCATGCAAAGCCACTCATTGGGTACATCTGTAAAATGGAGTAGATTAGATAGGATGATAACGAAAGTAAAATTCCTTCTAACTCATAAATTCTTTCATTCTAACAGGCTGATTTGCCTCTACCATGATTGTTATTTGCATAAGATTTTTTTAAGGGAAAAATTGCACTTTAAAATTAAGCTGTATTTCTTTAAAATACTCTTCTTTACTCTTAAAAACCAGCTTTAAAGTCTCTTGTCTTCTGTAATTCTGTATTTCTAAATTCCTATAACATCTGAGCTTTAACTATACTGTCAATCTTCATTTCCAGTATCTACTCTGTACTCTCAATGTGTTCCCCATTGACTCTTCTCTACTTCGCAAACTGTCTGTTACTTGTCAGAATATTTCAAGTAAAATAAAAATCAAATGTGTAGTCAGTAGTTGTTTGTGAAAAAGTAAACTAATATTAGATATTGAATTTAGAAGAGGCTACATTTCCACTAGAGTTGTTTCAATCTTTCCTTAAAATTTTCGTTGTATTTAATGCAGCTAGTTAGTTTGATTTTTGTTTATCATAGCTCTCTTTCAACTGATTTCCTTCCTCAGTCCCTTCCATATCGTGGACAGTAGGGATTTCTTATACTTTCTTTTATGAAAGAGGATTTTGATGGCAAACTTTTTGTGACTTTTGTGCACTTAAATCCTCTGCACAGTTAATTATTTATGAGTGATGAGAAAGAATATGAGGAGAAATTCTAGAATAATACAAAGTGAAGAAACTCCTAGGAGCAATTGTAAATTTTATCTTAGCTGTCAGGATCACTGGCAGCTTATGTAAATTCCCCTAACTAACCAGTTATGCTGATTTGGCATTACAAAGTTCTACCAAATTCTGCCACGTTCATTTAGAGTTTGTAGAATAAAATTCACACAGTAATAAGCATACGTTCTGTGTTGTTATTGTTAGTGCCAAATATGGTTAAGAAATAAACTTAATGCTTCAGTAAGATAGATGACAGAATTGGAGTTCATAAAGGACAAACCTCCAGGGGGATGAGAAACTCTTAAACTGAAGTTATTAGTTTTAAAGGTATGTATATTCACGTTCCACTGAAAGATAATCAGCCAACAATACCAAAATGATGTTCTGAAGTGTGACCATCTCGGTATTTGAACTGATCCAATGTCCATTTTAAAATAGCATTTCTTACCCATTTCTTCACATGTCCCTGGCCAATTTTTTTATATACTCTTTTTGAAGCAGTAGTTCATGTATGTATAGTGTTCTGGTCAGAAGAGCACTGGCCTAATAACTTTGAGACCTGGGCCCTACTTCTGGCTTTGTGCTTTTGAGCTATATGAATTTGGGCCAATTTCTTTGCCTCTCCAGACCTCAATTTCTTCATCTGAAAAAGTATAGAATTAGAATGGGTGACCTACGTAGTTCTATAGTAAAAGTCAGTTGTTATCAGTTCGTTACCAGATAGAACTCTGTCAGAGCCAGAATTTCTGGTATCCGTTTCCTCAATAAAAAAATCTTGAGTCTAGTCGTCAAAATCACTCCACCTTCCTGCTATCTAGCAGTTTTACTAAATTAAGCGTACCAACTTTCTGTACTCACTCTTCAATGAACAGTTATTTATTCACATATGTGGCAGGTATAGTGCCCTCTAGGAGTTTATGGAGCAGAGCTTATTGTTGGTTAGTGGTGGGGCCCGGGGGACTAAAAGAACCAGCTCTTGCTGGACTTTCATAAAGAGAAGTGATCTACATATTTGTAAATCTTATGTATCTTAAGGAAAAAAAGAAAAGCGAAAGGATAAGACCACGTTATCCCTCATGAATTAAAACTTGGTTAAATAGATAGAAATAACTGGTTCCTTCCTTTATTGTCCCCATTTGCCTGTTGGTCAAGCTGTTACTGTAGTTTATTACAGTATTATCACTGAGGGAAGTGTGAGTTATATATATAGCAATCAATTGAGTTTCAGTTTCATAATGAGGACTCTGGCAGAAAAATACTTTAAGGTAAGCTACAAAGGAGTACCACAGAAGCATCTCCTGCTGATGAACAGCAGCACTTGAGGTGAGTGCAATTGAAATATTTTCAATTATTTTCATTATGGAGATAAACTTGCTATACATACATATCTCAAAAACATGCTATCATGGAGGAAAGTATTGTAATTTCTTCATTCTTTCTATTGTGACAATTAAATGCAATATTGTGTGTCCGGTTCCTGACACATAACTTAATATTTGCTATATGTTATTCATTCAACAACTATTTATGTATCAAAACACCAAAAAAAAAAAACAAAACCCAAAAACCAGAACTTACCTAAATCAAGAAGTAAGGGCAGCTTACAATCAACCTCCTGTGGCCCTCCTACCTGCCAGAGACTTTTTAGGTATAGATTTCTTCAGAGAATTCCAGGTAAAAGTAGTTCCTGTTCCTTTGTTTCAACTATTTCTTAACAATGCCCTTTTGTTCTCTAATTTTCCTGACACCCTTATGTTCTTATCCAGGGCTGCCTGAAGATTAAAAATACCATCTAAACACAAACCTATGGCTTTCCACAATTAATCCCCTGAATTAAAAAGAAGAAAGTGGTTTTGTTCCTTGAGTATGCAGAGAGTAAGATATAGCTCCTGATCTCAAGGAACTCTTAGGCTGTTTATATAGGCCAACCAGAAAATTTACAATAGATAGAGTACCTTTAGGAGTGGTACTTCAGCTGCAGAGGAGGGTTAGGAAGGCGCTGCCAAGGAGCAAGGGATGAAACTTAAACCGAGTCATGTAAAGCAGAACCTAACCAGACGAAGGAGGAGGGAGGTTTATGCAGTCGATGGGAATAATGAGAATGGTTTGGTGTCACTACTGCCAAGAGTATACTTTGGTCTTAGATACAGAGGCACAGCATCCTATGTGTTTATAAAAGATGCTAAACAAAAAGAGTGATATGATCACATGTGGGTTTTTGTCAGATCATTCTGGCAGCAGTATGCAGGATGGATCAGAGGGAAAGAGGACTAGAGGCAGGGATACCAGTTAGGAGGCAGTTGTAGTAGACCAAGCAAGGAATGAAGAGGGCCTGAACTAGGACAGTGAGATGGAGATATGGGGACATTTATTATCAAGAGAGATTTAGAGATAGAATCGAAGGGGTTAGTAAAGACATGTATTTGGGAAGAAGGGAAAAGGCCAAACTTTTCTTGTTTCTGGCTTAAAGAACTGGGTGGAAATAGTGCCGTTCACTAAAAGACTGCTGAGCATCACCAGCCTATAGATGTAGTTAAAACTATGGATTTGAATGAGAGGTAGCATTCATAGTGTGAAAAGAGAAGAGAGCTGAAGACAGAACTCAGGGAAACATCAGTAGGTAGGAGGGAGGTGCGGTGAGGAACACTTTATTGGGAATGAGAGGAGTCACCCAAACGAAGGAAGGGGTTTCAAAGGGAAAGGAGTGGTGGAAGACTGCAGAGAGGCCTGGTGGGACAAAGACGAGAGGTAGGCCAGGGGCGGAACCCATATGGCCAGGAGAGAATGAGCACAGGCTGCTCCTCCAGGAAGTCTGCTTTGCAGAGAAATAGAAGCAGAAAAATAAATATCAGACATAGACCAGCACTTAATTATATTTCTGAATTTAGGAATGGAGATGTAAATTCCAGAGGTTTTGGTACTCCAGGAAGAAATCCTACGCTTTTATTTGCTATTAATATATACAGTGGTACTTAAGAGTAGGACCTTACTGAAATGAGCTTACCAACAAAAATAAAAATCTGCAATTTTTTAGACATCAGTGGAGGAAAACTATCAGGGCAGCCATTATGATCTCCAGATTATTTGGGCAGCAGGTACAGAGTATGGACTCTAGAGTCCAGTAGACCTGATTTCAATTCCAAGCTCTACATTGATTAGCTATGTGGACTCCAAATCCAAGCTCTACATTGATTAGCTAAGTGCACTCCTGGACAGCTTTTTTAACCTTTCTGAGTCTTATTTCCCTTTTAATAAAGGGGTCTTTCAATGATTAAATTAGGCAACATAGGGAACATGTTACCAGCACTCAGCAAACAGTAACCTGTATTGCTGTAATTATCCTCTGGAGAGATCACACCAAGTCAGGTACAAAGCCACACTCATAAATCTCCACATCATTGACTGATGTGCATGAGTTTACTTTAGTGAACCTGACTCTTGTCTAAATAATATATAAAGCATAATAACAAAAAAAGGCTTATGGAAATAGATCTGTGTGAAGAAAGAGGATTACAATAATGGAAACCCTCAGTGAAATATTATTACACAGCATGCATGGATCAAATAATGCCCCTCAATATTTGAAGCATAATGAAAGACTAATCCCACACTCATAGTTAGCCTAAAATTTAAGTGTTAGTACTATCATTGAACAAAAGCTTTCCCTTCTATGGCCTAATGTTTTAATCAAAATCGATAAAAAATAGACACCAAAGCTGTAATTGTGGATGCTGCATTTACTTAAAGTAGAAGAGGAAAATACATTTTCTAAGGAAAAAGGGGAAAAATAGTAAATCTGAGAATGAGACTAAAAAGCCTACCAGCAAGATGCTTTGTACTCGTATTACGTGCATTTTTGCATGCCTGCTTATCAGAGTCAAACTGGAATTTATAAGTGGTGAAAACACAGGATTAGAAAAGAAGTCAGGGATTGGTACACAGAAAGAAGGAAAGGCTTGGAGATTTTAAAGTAGTGCCCTTGGAAGCCAAGAATTTGGAGGTTACACTTGGCATCCCAGGGGTGCGATCTGGTCTGCAGACTTATTTTGTTTGGTATACACAGTAATTTCTTGCAAAATATGTATTGGCTGCCAACACTGAAATAGCAAGAGATTTTACATTTAAAAAACTTTTGGGGGCTTCTCTTGCAAAACCTGGCAGTCTGGTAGCATTGCACTTCATGGTAGCACTGGCCTAAAATTGAGGCGAGGCTGCCCTTCCAGTTCACTGCAGTCCCCAGCATTCCTTCTGACTGGCACCCAGCCTTCTTCCCTTGCTTGCCCTAGCTGCTGGGCTCCTGGGAGAAATTAAAGGGATGTGTGGAATAGGGTAGAACAAATAAATGAAGTCTTTAAATGAGCCCTCTTCTAGTTAAAAAGTCTTGGATATTATGACAAAAACTTTCCAAGCCTTTTGATTTTTGACAGTCCTCAGTGCACAGCAGGAATTCTGTCTTACTTTTATTTAGGGGCTTTTGCAAAACCCCTTATTACAAATATTTATTGTTTTCTCATTTGTTATTTTCTCTCTAAGTAGTCTTTTTAATCTTTATACAAGCCCTCTGAAGTAGGTGTCACAAAAGTTAGTTCCCATTTTACAGATAGACTGTGAAGGAGATTAATTAGGTGCCTTGCCCAGGCATTGAGTGGTTGAGCAAGGCTTTGAAAGAAGCCCTTAGGTTTTTTTATTCAGTGCCCTTCCTACTCTCTCATTACAGCCTCAGCGATTTCTATTGTAGTTAAAACATGAGTTTACATGTTAACTTTTCCTGTCCTAAAAAGCACTCGAAATCAAGATTTTAAAAGAGACACTTTCCCACCCAATATAAGTTAAATATAAAGTTTTATGCTATATTAAACTCTTTGGAAAACATTTTTACACTATATGAGATTAAGGCACATAATAAATCCAGAATTGTAGCCCAAAGTTTTATACTTTTTATTTTTTTTTTAACTTTCGGAAAAGAAAAACTTTTTTGAAGTATAACACACATACAGAAAAGTGCATTTCTCATACATGTATAGGTCATACATGTATAGCTCGATGTGTTTTCACAAATCTGGACCCACCAACATAATCAGCATCCAGATCAAGGAAAGCACAGTAATCAGCTCCCCAGAAGCTCTCTTTAAGCCCCTTCCAGCCATTTCCCATCCCCCTCGGAGTAACCACTATGCTTCATTCCAACAGCAATTTCTAGTTTCTTAAAGCATGCAATGTAATTGTATTCTTAAGCAAGCTGGAACCTCACAGTGTTTCTTGATATTTCCCATAAGAAATATAAAAAGTATTGCCCTGGGCCAGACCAAAGGCTGAAGCCCAGTGTGCTATGTCTGAACAATGAAACAGGAGTCTTGTGGGAGGCAAGGCCTCTTCACTTCTTTAATGTGATCCTAGCACTAGCTGTATCTTTGTTCCATACTACACCCTTTTACATCGTATTATGGTTCCAGTGCCAAGAAAGTATTTAAACTTTGCCCTTTCTTTTTATAAAATGACAGTATTCTGCCAACCTCTCCTAAATTGTTTCAGTTTGAAGGTAAGTGCTTTATATAATTGTTGTCCAGATGTGTATAGATGAATTTTAAATGTGCTTAGTAAGTGCAAAGTGCCACAACTGATGATGTGAAAACATCATTTTCTAATAGCTTTCTCAAATTAAGAAAATAATGAGCATTCTGACAGTTCTTCGTGGTTATAGATTTTCTTAGAGTTAGTTAATAAAGTTGTAACTCATAAAAGAGATGAGAATTTTGCTTATTTCTAAAATAAGGTAAAACTTCCAGCTTCCTTTTTATAGTAGCATAATATTATTATCCTATGGTTACGTTAACATTTTAGTTAACAAAGCACAATTGGAGTTAACCCAGGTGCTAAATTAACCTAAATCTCCAAGTAATTGAGGACTGTGCCGTGAACACAGCTTGCTGTGAACTTCTTTCTGTGGGATAGAGGGGTGTAATCTGAAATTCTCTGTCACGGGAGCACTGTTCTTTTTAATTGGCCTTTCATTTATGTACATTTATGAATACATTATTTATCAGCCATAAGTCTTAAATCTAGTCATCTTTTTTCCTATTCCCTTTAAAAGTAAAGTTGCCTCTGATAATTTTAGTGACACATAATGTGCATCTAACTAGATACAAAATGATGCAATATAAGTGGCTTAGAGGGGGAAATTGTGCCGAAAAGAGAAAGCTTTAGAAGTTCTTGGTAAATGGTAGCTGCCATGTGGTTAACCCTACCCAACCTAACTATGCAGCACATCCTCTGAGAGAGCTGTCTGCCATAGTACCATGTTCCGCTTTCCCACACTCCCTCTCACTGTCCCCTCTCTTACGCTCCCCTCTCGCATACACTGCCTCATGACCTTTGAAAACCTAAGACAAATCCTCCCGCAGTAGCTTCTCAAACTTTTTTAAATCTCAAGGTTTTACTTACAGGTTGCCTATCCTCAGTGGAAATGCCACTGGCCTGAGGATGCCACTTGTCTTTATTAGTAAGGTGGGAAAAATAAAAATATCTTCTCCCTGGTCTGAAATCTCACATTTCATATTTTTTGCAAGAAGAAGGATGATTTAATTATTAGAGGCATTGTTTTCAAACCACCCACTAAAGATCCTGTTGGGTGTCAAGCTTTATCCTTGGCCAAACAGCCATTAGGAACCTGACCATGAAAAGCTGGTTATAGTGTTCAAGGAGATATAAAGAATGTATATGGTCTGAATCAAATATTGCCAGGGAGAACTTTGTAAAAATGCTACTCGAGGGAGTGAAAGGCACGGATTACTGCCCCACCTAATTTAGAGGCTGTTAGACCTTAAGTGAGGCATGTGAATGGAAAGCATAGGGGGGGAAATCCAGTATGGAGCCTAATCTCCTAATGACAAACAATAAGCAGTATTCTACCCAAAATATGAAACTGCTGGAAAAAAAAAATCTCAGTATAGAATAAAGGATAAAATTAATATTTTCTGCCTATATTTCATAAGCATTACATGATTTACTATCAGTCTGTGACCTCCAAAGACAGACTTATTTTTTTTTTATTTGAATCAGCTGGTCAGGAGTCAGATGGACCAAGTTCTCTCTCTATTTGGTTTTCCCTATGTTTTAGATAACCAAGAGCAAAAACCATTTAAATTCTATGTGTCCTTTTATCTTTTATCTTTTTCCTGGAATGTAATTAATTATACATGTGTGTGTGTATATCAGTGAATTAGTGCTCTTCAAGTGATTCTAAATCACTATGTTTTTAAAAATGAATATATTATATAGATAGGTTATAATGCCACAGTAGATATACAGCTTTTTTTTTTTTAACTTTTCTCAAGTTCAAAAGCATCTTTTTGAGACACCCCAGAAAGCATTTTTTTTTTTTTCCATTTTACCCTTACTATAGGTGCTGATAGGATTTTGGAAATCCTAGTCATTTGCAAATGTAGAAATAGAGCCACATGCATAAAATCCTTGATAATATAATAACTTGATACTCATCATGGCTTATGCAGTATTTTATTTCTTTGACGTCAGTGTTTGCATTAATATTGTATGTGTTCCTTGAGATGGTATAAATTATTCAAGACAGCAATACCAAATTTCTCTTTTTTTAAAAAGGAAAATCTTACTCTTCCTTGATGATCAATTTTGTCGCAGGATCGCGAATTTTCAGAAAAAGAAGACATAGAACCAGAAGACATGGATGAGGAAATTGATGAAATTCTAGAAAGCGAGAAGAAAACTATGGGAGATGAAGAAAATGTTCCAGAAGATCTAAATGAAACATCAGATGAACACAGTGAAACAGAAGGGACTGAAAGACCCAATTGTAATATGATTAAGACCATTGAAAAGGTATGATGATATATCTTTAAATCCTGAGATCCTGCCAAAGAGAAAGCATATGGGTCCCCTGATCCCTGCAAAGGACAGATTCTAATTTCCCTTAGGAGTAGAAATGATCTCAACCTCAAATACTTCTAAGGGTAGCTTCGTTCATGTGCCACAGTTAAAATTTTTGGTCAAATTTATGAATCAGGCAAACTTTGTCTCTAGCACTCTCTTTCCATGCTCCTTGATGGCATCCTGTAGCCCACGTAAGTGGAATCCACCGGTATGGGTCCGTATAGTACACTGTGGAGAACTCTACTGAGAAGTTCAGTGCTGAGTCTTTGAAATGACAAAATTGGGAAGTTAGGAGCATTGGTGCTAGTGGCAGAATTGGCATATTTGCGAGGATGCACACGTGATGTGTATTTACATGTGTATGGGCAAGTGAAAGTTCAAAGAATATTTCAGATTGTGATCAGTTCTTCACAGATGCAGTCTAGAAGAAAGTATAGGAGAAATAGGAGGAGGTGTCACTGAGAAAAAGAAAATCATCCTTCAAATGGATCTAGGGATACCAAAAAACATATTGTATCTATTTGGCAGTTTTGCCTAAGAGTGACCTTGCTAGGAGACACTTGGTTTGAAATCACTGGTTTGCTAACACTACCCTGAATACATTTCAGAGGTTTGGAATTCAGAAATGCAAACTGAATGTACCTGTTGATTCTTTTTCATTTTCCATTTTGGGACCTCTTATGCAGAACATTGAATTAATCATGCCTTCTAGTTGATGAAACGTTATCAGCATTGGTCTGTGCAAAGCACTTCTCTATTTAAATTCATTTCCTTTTATCCCCATTTCCATCTCACTTTTCCCTATCATAGGCGACCATTGAAATATGTGTGCCCTTTTATTTGAATATGTACTCTTGTTTCTTTGTTGTTTATAGGAAGAAAAAGCCAACCTAGAGCAACGGGCCATTCATGAATACAATGAAAATCCAAAAGGTATGAGCACTTTTTTTTCCCCCAGTTTCTCAGGTGTTCATAAGTTTTCATTGTGTAAGTCGTAGTGAGCTAGTTTGATTCATCATAGAAAGGTATGAGCACTTTTGACTTCTAAAAACATACTTTAAAGAAGACTACATACATACATACATATATATGCATATATATGTTGCGATGTGGTAATTATAGCTTCTCTACATATATTCCATTTTATGTTTTTTTACTGTCATGTGACCCCATTAACAGGCTATGAAATATGTAAGACAGGCTTATTTGCTCTCATTTATAATCACCACAGCTTCTTCACATAAAAAATATGCACATTACTCATAGCTGCTCATATGTTAGTGTTAAGTCTTTAGGGTAGCCTTTTTAACTACCTTTTTTTTTTTCCTATTCAACTAGTATTAAGTTAGGCTTTTGTACCAAATCCCAACTTAGATTTCTAGTGAGCACTGCAAGTCCCCATTGCCTAGGTTAGGATGACTGGGCTGACCTGGAGCCACAGCAGGCCATCCAACTATTTCTTCAGAGCTCAGACCTGAGTCTTTGATCTTACCACAGATGTTTAAGGGCAGTCTTTTCCTAAACTGAGCTATTAGTGTCAGGGAACATGTGCCAGAATAGAGAAGACTTGATTGCCCTTGAGACCTACGTTTTCCACACCCAAATCATCTGTGTTTTTGCAGTACAACTCCTACATTATGTCTCCATACCATCATATCACAGTGTGCTTTATATTTTGTTCTCAGTAAAAATAGCTGACCAAAATATTGAATAGCTGATCTAAACTTAAGCAGCAGAAAGGTTAGTTTCCTTATTCCTTTTGTTCTTGTAACTTCTACCAAGTAGTAATTTTTAGAATATATTAAGCAAAATATTAAAATATTTATCATCTCTAGTTATCCTTATAATTATATAAAATTAAAAGAAGGAATATACTTCACAATTATACTTTATCATTATTCAACTATCTAGCATTTGGAGTATTTTGAAACATGAAAAAATAACATGTCCATTTGAGTACAGTGAACTTACTTGAGTAGGTTAATTTCCTAAAAGGTCAGGTAATTTATATTTTACAGACGTCATCTCTAACATTTAATATTAACTTTGTAGCTATATTTGGATACTGGCCATCTAAACATTTACAACATTGGCCAAATCTCTGGGCTTTTAGCCTTAACTCAACCTTTCAGGAAATATGCATTGTAGACATTGTCCACTACTTCAATGGGTAAAGCTCTTTTAATATTACCCCATAATTTAGAGTTGGTAGAGTTTCACTGAAAACAAGACCTTTTTCTCACTAGTCATAAAAAATATTTCTAAATGTATCCTATCATAGGAAACATGCATTCTCGTACAAACAGCAGTTCTTCAGAAATCCAGGAAGATAGCGAATCAATACCAAGTAAAGACTTAAAAAAATCAAAGAAGGTAAGTAAAATGAAATTTTCCATTTTAGTGTTAAGACCAAAGTATTAACTGCTCTTTCTACTTTTCATATGGTGATCCACATAATTTAACTCCCTTAGTAATCTGAGTTTTTGTGACCCAAAAAAAGGTGTGAAGAATTCCCGGTGATGTTTTACATTTTTAACGTGCATATTTATTTATTGGACTGATAGATTAAGTGTCAGTTGCTCTGCCAAAATTTAATAGCATGTTCCTTTTAATCTTCCCATCCATGCTGGTTCATTATATAATAAAAGGTACATTAAAGAGCAGTAGAACTTTATTGCCTAAATGATAAGGGCATAGTAATCATGAGAGTCTAGAAGACAAGACAAAGCTGAAAAATAGAGAGGAGGAATGAAAAATAAAGATGATGGTGCTTAGAAAACATTACAGCATGCTACTTTATTCTCTCCTGGCTGATACCTGTTTTGGAGTTGTTAGAGAGAAGTCTAATTGATATGTTTCTTCTCCTTGGAAGTAAGTTAATGTTTTCACTTACAGAAGAACTTTTCTTGAATTATGAGATCACGTGTCAGGGTAGAAGTGTTAAGAGGAAACGTGGAAGAAAACTATGAAAGGCATTGCGAATTCCTATTCAACCTAAGGTCTCAGCTCAAATGCCACTTCCACATAGAGGCCTTGTGTGACCAGCAGCCCCCCTCCCCCAATATAAATTATGTCTCATTATTATTCTCTCACATAACACCTTTTTCTTATCCATCATAGTATTTACCACAATTTTCAATTACATACTCATTTAAATACTCATTTATTTGCTTTATGTCTGTATCTCCCCATTGGCCTTCAGCTCCATGGGAACAGAAACTATTATTTGTTTTGCTTTCCAGTGTGTCCTTAGCACTTAGCACACCATCTTGTTCATGGTAAATGCTCAGTAAGATTTTGAGTTGACTGAGTGTTAAAATATAAGGAAGTAAGGAAGAGTTTATAACACATGTATCACTGGAACATTTGACCAAGGTTTAGGAACTTTTTAGATTCTCCATCCAGTAGGACAGAATATTTCACAGATACTCATGTTATGCTTCACAGCATTCCTGTGAAGATTTTTTCCTAAATTGTAAGCACCCATGGAAAGACTCTAGAAATGAAAATCAAATACAAGGAGGAAGATGAAAAGTAGTCAGGAGACATAAGACACTCAGGTTAGGAAAAATTAAGTGAAAGAAGCAGCAGGAGAAATATTTCAGTCACAGCTCTGACCAATTGATAGTGCATATTCTATAATACATGATCAAGTTTCAGAAACTTTTCAGGTTCTCCAGTCTTAAACATTCCTTG
>JAQZBX010082548.1:0-13508 GCA_029593785.1 Cabassous unicinctus | reverse complement strand
AAAATTAAAAAAAATTATGAAAAAAAAAACAAAAAAAAAAAAACATAGATGCTGGAATTATTGGATAAGTATTTTAAAGCATCCATCATAAACATGTTCCATCAAGCAATAATGAACAATCTTAGGACCAAAGGGAAAAGCATAAAATCTCTGCAAAGAAATAAAGACCATAGATAACCAAGTAGAAATTTTAGGACTGAAAAAGATAATAATTGAAATAAAAATTCAGTGGATGAGCACAGTAGCAAAGCAGTAATGATAGCGGAAGCAGTGAATTTGAAGTCAGATCAATAGAAAGTATCTGACAGAATAACACAGAGAAAAGAGATTGACCTGCGGTGCAATAACAGAAGATTGCACTAATGCTATCAAAGTCCAAGAGTCCCACAAGAGGGAAAATAATGTGGGGTGGAAAGTATGTGAAGAAATAATGACTGAAAATTTCCCAAATTTGGCAAAAGAAATCAGTCTATGGAATCAATAAACGGAGCAAACCCAAGAAAGATAAATTCAAAGCAATCTACCACAAACAGGATAAACACAAAGAAATGCTGACAAAGACACATCACAATCAAACTTATGAAAACTAAAGACAAAGAAAAATTCTTGAAAGTAATGAGAAAAATTCTTGAAATCAGTCACCATTAACTATGGTGAGCAACAAATCAAACCCAGGGCCTCCCATATGGTAAACAGGAGCCCAACCACTTGAGCCACATCCGCTACCCAAGCACAGAACTTTTAAGTGTTGAAAGAAAGGAGCTGTCAATGCAGAATTCTAAATTCAGTGAAAATATACTTTAGAAATGAAGGTGAAATAAAGACATTCTTAGATGAAGGAAAGATAAGGGAACTTGTCATCAGAAGAACTCACTAAAAGAACAGAAAAAAAAGTTATTCATACAGGAAGGAAATGATAATGGTAGGGAACTTGGAGCATCAAGAATGAAGAAAGAGCAATAAAGAGGGTAAATAAATTGGTATATACAATAGACTATTCTTCTCCCATTGGCTATCGAAAGCCATATTTGACAGTTAAAAACAAAAATTATAACATTGTCTACTGTGGTTCTTGATATATTTAGAGGTAATATTTAAGACAATTATATCATATAGGAGAAATGTAAAGGTACCTATGTGATAATAGGGTATCTATATTATACTTTAATTGGTAAAATGTTGATAATAGTTTTCTTAGTTTGCCATAGGTCTGCCAATGCAATGTATCAGAAATGGGGTGGTTTTTCAAAAGGGCATTTCTTTGGGATAATAGCTTACACTTCCAAGGCCAAGAAATGTCCAAATCAAGGCACCAAACCAGTAACTGACGTTTGTGAGAAGAATGTCAGTTAGTGGTGAAACTGGCATCTTGCCATGTTGTAATCAGGCATATGATAGGGCTCATCGCCTCAGCCTTGGGATGCTCTGTTGGCTTCTAGGTGATCTGTTTTCATGCCTCTGTGCTCTGCTGATTTCAGCTTCTGGAACCTCTTTCAGCCTCTCAGGCTTCTCTGCCTTTCTGCAACTGTAGGTGAATCTGGAGCCCTACTTTCTCCTTTCTCTCACATCGCAGGATAAAAATGGCTGAGCTCCCTTTTCTGTAGATCTCTGTGTGTCTCTGTTTATATAAAACTCCATTAAAAGGTCGAAGACCCAACCTGAATCATGCTGCACTGATGTAGTCTAATCAAAATGCCCAGCACCCACAGGATT
The DNA here is from genome assembly GCA_029593785.1 of Cabassous unicinctus. Taxonomy (NCBI): domain Eukaryota; kingdom Metazoa; phylum Chordata; class Mammalia; order Cingulata; family Chlamyphoridae; genus Cabassous; species Cabassous unicinctus. The sequence continues at coordinate 11,795 of JAQZBX010082548.1, read as the reverse complement.
GGATTAGTTGAAGAACATAATCTTTTGGGGATTCACCAGATTCAAACTGTCACACTAGTAGACTGCAATAAGTTATGTAGGTATATTGTAATATCTCGAGTTACCACTGAAAAATTTTTATTCAAATAGATATAGTCAAAGACTATAGTCAGGGCACAGATAGCGGTGAACAGTAGATAAAATCAAAATGGAGTTAAAAAGTGTTCTAGTAACCCACAGGAATACAGGAATGGAGAAACAGAGGAATGGAAATCAGAAAGAACAATAATAAAACAGAGAAGACAAATAATAAAATTAAAACGGCAGACTTAAATCCAAATATATCAACAATTACACTAAATGTCAATGGGTCTAAATACACTTAATTAAAAGAAAGAGATTGGCAGGATGAATTTTTAAGATGAACAAATTATATGCTATGTATAAGAAATCAGTTTCAAGTATAATGACATGAGTAGCTTAAAAGGAAAAAGATGGATAAAATATACCATACAAATAGTAATCAAATGAAAGTCTGAGTGGCTCTATTAATAGCAGCAAAAGTAAAGTTCAGAGCTAAGAAAATCACCAGGGACAAAAGGAGGCATTACATAATGATAAAAGGGTTAATTAACCAAAAAGTCCTAACAAATTTAATGTGTATGCACCAAACAATAGAGCTGCCAAATACAGGAAGGATACACTGATAGAACTGAATGGGGAAATAGGTAAATCTACAAATACGGTTGAAGGCTTCAACACCTCTTTCTCAGTAATTGATAGAACCAATAAACAAAAAGTCAGCAGAGGAATAAGGAAGAGCTAAATAACACCATCAACTAACAGTATCTAATTGAAATTCACCCACCAAAAGGAAAATACTTTTTTTTTTCAAGCACACATGGGACCTCCATCAAGATAGACCATATCTTGGATCATAAAATAAACCTTAACAAATTTAAAAGAATAGAAAAAAAATATAACGTATCTTCTCTGAAGACTTTGGAATAAAACTGGAAATCATTAACAGAAAAACAATGGGAAAATCTCCAAACACTTGAAAATTAAACACACATCTAAAACAAATATAAGAGTTTAGAAGTCTAACTTTAAAATTCTGTAACTAATTCTGTCTCCTAGCATTGTCAATTGGGTATTTCTCCCTGAAAATGATAAATCTTGTCCATTTGTATTTGAGTAATATAAATCCATATTTTAACTATGCCAGGAATTTGTAAGGAAAGTGGGACTAATATTTGTCAAGCCCCTTCTATAAGTTATGCTAATGTTGCCCATTAACTGTTTTATTTAAGCTTCATAACCACTTAGCACAGTGTTGACTCTCAGCCAAGTACCTGTGCTGATCAACAAGTGTAACATCTGAGGATTCTTGAGAAAGTGTTGAATGTTGGAGGGAACTTTAAAGAATTCAGAACCGCCAGTGTTGGGGAGCTTTGGAAGGAGATGAGAATAAATAGGTGGAAAGAGAATGGGCCAAGAAGGGTCTCAGGTGACTTGGTAAGGAATGAACTCTGAGAGTCTATGGGAAGCACTGAAAATCTTTTTGCAGGGAAATGACAAATTTAGATTATGACTTTAGCGAGAGGGCACTGAAAGGGGGGAGAGGCTGAAGGTGAGAAGCACAGTTAGTGTGGAGGTGGCAGTAATCTATTTAAAAAGGGTGAGGATTTAGGCATTATTGTCATCATTTTACACATGGGAAATGAAACCTCCGAGAAGAAAAACAGCAAATTTTCGAAATGCTTTACAGAGTAGTAATATCATAAGTGACAAAACATTCATATTATGAATAATACGTTGCATAATATTTAACAATATAACATAATTAAATGAGTTAAGGAAGGTAACAGCCTAGCACACTTAAATAGTAACCATTTAATGATATTTCACCCATATAAAAGGCGAGGTAGAAAAATTCCATCTAGATGAGGAAAACAAGCCTCAAAGTGGGGTTACCTAGGTTACCACCTTTAGCTGCAGAGCCACTCAAACCCTTCCCCCACTGCCCCTAGAATGCCCGTTGCCCTGACGTTTAAGGCCCAGGCACTCTAGGGCACCTATGTCAGCTCCTACCAGCTGAAGCTGCAGGTGCGACCGCTGAAAGTCCAATTGGAAGAAGTTGCCTATGAAGGGCATGCTCGGGGGCCCAGGCGGGTAGTTCTTTGGGCGCCGCCTTTTGAGAAAATCAGCAATGAACAGAAAGGTGACAGCAGCCAGCAGGAGAGTCCGGAGATGAAACCAGGCCCAGAGAGCTGCCCCCAGGGAGCCTAACGCCGCGAGCATGACTAGAATGGCTGTCTCTGTGGTAGGAGGAGGACTGTCACTGCCAGTTTTTGCTGCCAGGCTGCCAACCCCGCCCTTCCCCTCCCGACTTCTCATAGGCTGCACCAGCTCACAGCCGTGCTTCCAACAAAGACCCGCCCCTGCCGCCCCCTGATCGCTCTCCTGCCCAGGCCTGCCCCCTTCCACGCCACGCCCCTGTGCGTGTCTCCTGCCTGCCGACAGGCGCGGGACACAGGAGGGCGTTCATCAGGCGCTGATTACCGGGAGAAACCCCACCACATCTTGGGAAATGGCCTTGGAAAAGGCCAGGCTAGGGCGTTTTTCTCTTCTCTTTTGAAGCTCCATCTGTCTCTGACATCATTAGTGCTCTGGGGTTTATAGTTTTAATGCAACTCAGAGAGCGCAACAGACAAGTTCCTTATTTCGCAGTCATCTCGTCACTCAGTTATTGGAGCTGTGGCTGGTAAACAGCAGCAGCAACTGACTAATCTTGGGCTCTTAATATAGGCCGGCCGGCAAATGATCATCCTCACACAATTGTGCAGGTATTGCAGTTAAGGAAACCGAGAAACAGTTTAGGATTAAATAAGGGGTGAAAAAAATGAATTCCCCAGACTGGTAAAACTCACAAGGGTTGTTGCCAGATTAACCAAAGCATTGCATTAGAAAAGTGTTTTGAAGATCAAACAGCAAAACTCCTAGAACTGAGCCTAATCCAGAAGATATTAAAGGAATGTGTCTTGGTTCTTGGTTTGCCTTTTGAGGCACTTCCTTTGAAGTTCCAAGACAGTGTTAAGCCTTCATTTTCCAACCTTTCCTGCCATCATATGCCCACCTATCTTACTATTTGTGAGATACTCAAAACTTGTTGAATAGTTCTGGAATATTATAGCAAACACTTGGGTACTCAATGTCCAGAGACATATTTTGCTTAAAATCATGTATTGAAAAGAAAATAAAAAATAGAACAGAATTGAAGACTCTTCTCTACCTGTCCAAAGTCCAGAGGGAGATTCTAGCCAGAACTTAGCTTGTATCCTTCTAGTCCTTATTTTCCTATTTTACTAGAGTTGTTATACATCCCTAAACGTTTCTAATATTCATATAAATGCTATTTTTAAAGAATTATTCTACAACTTGCTTTTCTTTTATTTCACTGTGTTATGTGTTTGAGAGCTATCCAGCTTGATACATGTGACTCTAATTCATTCATTTAAACAGCTGTGTAATACTCTATCACTGCAACACTATTTACCCATTCCCATATTAATGGACATTTAAAATTGTTATCTCCCTCCTCACCTTTTTGTTTGCATTGGAGCAATGCTGCAGGGGGCAACTTCTAGAATAGCAGCACGAAGAGCTGTGCAGATCCTCTTCCCACCAAAACAACCATGACTGGTAAGAATTGTTTTTTAAAAATCCAACCATTTAAATTATCTTCTTATTTTGCTAAGGGCATATGGCAAATGGAGAAACTTTTATTCAAAAAAAATCTAATAAATTTCAGTTATAACAGCAAGAGTATGTGGTATTTGAGGGATAACCCAATAACTCTCTGTCCCAACCCCAAGCTCAGTGTGATGTAAGTTGAATGCTGGGTAAGCACAACCAAGAACATGGGGCTCCCTAGCTCCACAGCTCCCAGTTGGGGGCTACTGAATCTCTGAGGGAGGGAAAGCCTGCTGTCATTTCTCACTAGCAGCCCTCCAACTCCATGCTACAGTAGCTCTATTCTAGGCAAGAGCAGCTGAGAGGTTCAGAGTTCTCTTCCTCTAACCAGCCCCAGCATTTAGGGTGGAAGTGTTACTTCAGGCTTGCTGGCTAAGACTATGAGACTACTGGGACACCAAATGCCTCCCCCTTTACTCTTAGCACAGAGGTCCTACATCAGAAACAGCAAGCCATGAAGACCAGAGGCTGCTGCTCCTGCCCAGGGCCAGCTCATAAAGCAAGAGTGCCAATCCAAGAGAAGTGGACCATTGTCCCCACCCTCAGCTCTGGAGTAGTGGCACAGATGTTTTTGCCAGAAGAGGCAGATCATAAGAAAAGAGAAATCTGAAGCTCTTCCCAAGGGAACTGAATTTTATAGAACAGTGCATGGGGAAGTTTAAGCCTAAAGGAGCTCTGGAAAACAATGGAGATTTTGGTGGGAAGCATATAGATGAGACTGGTAGCTCCATGAGAGCAATACTCTATACCATAGATTAGTTAGAAGTTTACCAGAGACAACCAAGAAAAGAGATAGCTAAGAAAAACTATCTGGGTTGCAAGAAGCATCATAAACTGCTTCAAACACTATACAATGGTGGGCCAGGCATATGAAAGACATTACCATTCTAGAAGGGAGAAATTGAATGGAAAAGAAGAGTCATTGTTCCCAAGCAAGTCCAACACCCAGCAAGGTGAACTCCATAAGATTCCAAGGTCTAACTTTATGTTCCTTCCACATTTTTCCACACCCTTAATGTCCACTCCCACACATATTCCCCTGATTTCTGTCCATATAAATTGGAAGGAATTCATGCAGTTCTTTTGAGTTTAGCATACCTCCTCATGGGTTACACTTTATACCTCACATTTCAGGGTCTACTGGGAATTTAGATTAGTTATCTTCTGGATACAGAGAGGAGTGGTCTGGATGTTTTTTTGTTTCCAAAAAGTTGCCAAACACAATGTACCAGAAGTGGATTGGCTTTTACAATGGGTATTTACTAGGTTGCAAGCTTACAGTTCTGAGGCTGATAAAAATGTTCAATCAAGGCATCATCAGCCGTCACTCTCTCCCCGTAGGCTTGCTGCAGATGATCCTGAGACCTGTCACATGGAAAAGCACAGGGCAGAGTCTGCTGGTCTCTGCCTTCTCCTCTGGCCTCTGTTGCTTTCAGCTTCTGGATGTTCCATCTGTAGCTTTCTCTCTCAGCTTCTGTGGGTTCCTCTCTGAGCTCTTGTGTCTTTCTCCATGTTCATCTTATTTATCAAGGACTCAGTAAGAGGATTAAAACTCAACCTGGTTCAAGCCTTACTGAAGTAATCTAATCCAAAGGCCCTTAAGTGAAGTGATATATTCAAAAGTCCCACCTACAATAGTTTCATACCCACTGAAATGGTGTAATTTTCTAAGGACATGATTTTCTGGAGTATACCCAGCATCAAACTTCCACAGGTGGGTTCTGTGAGGAATTAGTGGTGCCTTGCACACCAGCTATCACAGGGGATTCCATTACAGGTCAGTCTGTTGAAATAGAGTTAATCTCCCAAGACAAGAGTAGGAAGGTGCTTCCTTGGAAGAGGCTGTTACAGGATTATCTGGCAAAGAAAACACAGCAGAATTTAGGGGTTCAATATCCCCTCCCTTATAATCTGCCCATATACCCATTCCAATTTTTTAACCTTTTCTAAAAATTAATTTTTATTACAAGTATTTTATACCCACCCAGCAAACATTCATCTGGTAATCACTAATCTATCATGTATCTCTGTGAATTTGCTGTTATAGACATCTCTTGTAAGTTCCATCATACAGTATTTTTCCTATGTGTCTTGCTCATTTCATTGAGCATAATGTTTTAAGATTCTTCCATGTTGTAGCATGTCTCAGAACTTTAGTCTTTCTTATGGGCCCATAATATGTCACTACATATTTGTACTACATTTTGTTTATTCATTCATTCGTTGGTGAACACTTGGATTGTTTCCAGATTTTGACTATTGAGAATAATGCTGTTATAAATATTGGTGTTTAAGAACCTGTATGAAACCTGGTTTTTATATTCTCAGTGCCCTTAGTATAGAAGGGTGAGGCAACATGCTCCCTAATGTCTGGCATACAGACCCAATCCCCTCAGAACACTGAGATGGTGACTTGGCCCTCCCTAATTTATGGGGACTAGGCCCAACCCTGTCAGAGCAGTGAGGGGGTAACATTACTCTCTCCAACCTATGGGGAACAGGCCCACCTCTTTAGAGAAGTGGGGTGGTGACCTAACTCTCCCCAACTGTAGGGGAATGTGCTCTACCCTCTCTGTAGCCTGGGCAAGTCAAACTCTCCCCTGAACATTGGGCTGGAACATCCACCCTCTTCAAATGCCAGAGCAAACTCACCCTCTCCATACACATGGGTGGGGTTCCTCTCTTGGCCCAAGGAGATGTCTTAATTCCAGACCTCAGCTTCCATGGTTTTCCTCTTAAAGCCATTTTTCATTCCATCTTTCCCTTCCCTGTCCCTTTTAGTCCAGGCTAACAGTGGTTTCATTCATACAGGTCTTGTAAAAAGCTTGTTGGTTTAGCATGCAGGAAGGAGGAGTCCAAGCCATCAGACAATAAGACTTTCCACAAATCTTCCCTGGATAACTGCATTTTCAATCCTGACTTATAAGTTCCAAGTTGGGTTAATTCCTCAAATGGGGCACTACTGTCTGGGGGCTTGATTTCCAGGAGCTTGGAATTTCTGGAATTAGTCTCTGGTTTCTTTGTGCCCATCAGATCAGTTCTCAAGTTAGCTCTTTCCTTTCACATTTTGCTATAAGCTGCAAGGAGAAGCCAGGCCAATTTTCCATATTTACTTTGGAAATCACCTTGGCTAAATGTCCAAACTCCTCATTTTCAATTTCTGCTTTCCATATAACATCAGGAGTCAATCATTCTAAGTTCTCTGCAAGTTTAAAACATGAATCACCTTTCCTCCAGTTTCCAATAATAGTTTCATCCTTTCCTTCTAAGGCCTTATCAAAAGTCTCTTTAGCATCCATATTTCTACCAATAGTCCCTTCAAAGCAATCTAGACCTTTTCTATCAAGTATCTCATAATTCCTCCAAAAAAATATCCCTTACCCATTCATAAATCTGTTTCAGCATTTTTTGACAATTGCAACAGCATGGTACCAAGCTGTATTAGTCAGGGTTCTCTAGGGAAACAGAACTGACAGGAGGTATCTTTAAATAGTGTGAGATTTTATAAAAGTCTCTCATGTGACCTTGGGGTTGCATAAGTCCAAATTCTGAAGGGCAGGCTGTAAAGCAGGAACTCTGTAGCAGTTTGATATTATTTATGAATTCCAAAAAAAAGATATTTGATTATATTTGTAAACTGGTCTGTTCCTCTGAGTGTAATACCCTATGATTATATTAGATTCAGCTGAGATGTGCCAACAGATTTCTGGTACTTTGCTTCAGCACCCCCTTGGCTAACTAATACAGGCTCCAATGAAGGTCTTTGATAAGTTCCCAGGAGATGCTAGCTGTATGAAGTAGAGATGGCAATTCTCTTTCCCTGAATGCTGAAATCACTTCCCCTTTTCATGCCCTCAACTGATTGGATGAGATGTCACTCATTGCTGATGGCAATATCCTTAGTTGATTGTAGGCATAATCAGCCATCGATACAATCAACTCACTGATGATTAAAGTCCATGAAATGCTCTTGTATAATAATTAGCCTAGTGCTTGCTTGACCAAACAACTGGGCACCATTACCTGGATGACTTGACATATTAGCCTAACCATCACAAATGTCTAGTCAGGTTTTTACCCATTTTTCATTGGGTTGCTTTTCTTTTTATTGTTGAGTTTTATTGTCTCTTTGTGTAACATGGAAATCAAACCCTTATTGGATATGTGGTTTCCAAATATTTCTCCCATTCCATAGCCTGCCTTTTCACTTTCTTGCAAAGTCATTTGGAGTGCAGAAGTATTTAATTTTGAGGAGGTCCCATTTATTATTTTTTTCTTTTAGCTGTCATGCTTTGGGTATAAGGTTTAAGAAACCACCACCTACCAAAACATCTTGGGATGTTTCCTTACATTTTCCCCTAAGAGTTTTATGGTTCTAGCTTTTATATTGAGGTTTTTGATATCTTTTGGGTTAATTTTTGTATAAGGTGAGTGAAAGGAGTTCTGTTTATTTCTTTTGGATATAGATATCCATTTCTCCCAGCACTATTTGTTGAATAGACTGTTCTGACCCAGCTGGGTGGGTTTGACACCCTTGTTAAAATCACTTGACCATTGGTTTGAGGGTCTATTTCTGAAGTCTCAATTTGATTCCATTTATCAATATGTCTATCTTCATACCAGTACCCTGCTGTTTTTACCATTATAGGTTAGTAAAGACAGGAAGTCTTCTATTTTAGATATTATTTGCTATTTGAGTCCTGTTAACCTTCCAAATAAATTTGATGATTGGCTTTTCCATTTCTGCAAAAAAGGCTGGTGGGATTTTATTGGGATTGTGTTGAATTTGTAAATCAGTTTTGATAGAATTGACATCTTAATAATAGTCTTCTAATCCATGAACACGGTATGTCCTTCCATTTATTTAGTTCTTCTTTGGTTTCTTTTAGCAATGTTTTGTAGCTTTCCAAATACAGGTCCTTTATGTCCTTGGATAAGTTTATTCCTAAGTATTTTATTATTATCATCATTATTATAAATGGAATTCTTTTCCTGGCTTTCTCCTCAATTTTCTCATTAGTAGTGTATAGAAACATTACTGATTTTTGCATATATAGCTTGTATCCCACCACTTTGTTGAACTTGTTTATCAGCTCTGGTAGCTTTATTGTGGATTTTTCAGGATTTTCTAGGTATAGATTCATACAATCAGTGAACAGCAAATGTTTGACTTCTTCCTTTCCTATGTGGGTGTCTTTTACTACTTTTTCTTGCCTTATTACTCTACCTAGGACTTCTAGCACAATATTGAATAACAGTGGTAACTGTGAACATCCTTGTCTTGTTCCTGACCTCAGTGGGAAAGCTTTCAGTATTTCACCATTAAGTACCATGTTAGCTGTGGGTTTTCACATATGAACTTTATCATTTTGAGAAAGTTTCCATCTGCTCCTATCTTTTCGAGTGTTATTATCAGGAAATGATGCTGTATTTTGTCAAATGCCTTTTTTGCATCAATGGAGATGATCATGTGATTTTTCTTCTTCAATTTATTAATGTCGTACATTACACTGATTGATTTTCTTACATTGAACCACTCTCGCAATCCTGGGATAAAACCCACTTGTTAGTGATCTACAATTCTTTTAAAGTGCTTTGGGATTCAATTATCAAGTACTTTGTTGAGGATTTTTGCATCTATATTCATTAGATAAATTGGTCTGTAATTTTCTTTTTTCATAATATCTTTATCTGGCTTTGGAATTAGGATGACATTGGCTTCATAGAAGGTTTTTGGTAGCATTCCCTCCTGTTCAATTGTTTGGAAGAGTTTGAGCAAGATTGGCTTTTAATCTCCTTTGAATGATTGTGAGAAGTCCCCTGTGAAGCCATCTGTTCCTGGGCTTTTCATTTTGGGGAGGCTTTTGATAACTGTTTTAATAACTTTACTTGTGATTGTCGAGGTCTTATATTTTTTTCTAGGGTCAGTATAGGTTGCTCATGTGTTTCTAGGAATTTGTCCATTTTGTCTACATTTTCTCGATTAGTAACAGACAGTTGTTCACAGTATCCTTTTATGAACTCTTCTATTTCTGTGGGTTCATTAGTAATATCTCCCCTCTCATTTCTAATTTTATCTATTTGCATCTTCACTCTTTTTCTCTCTCAGTCCAGGTAAGTGGTTGTTTATTTTGTTGATCTTTTCCTCCTGCTTGTTTTGAGAATGAAGTGCTGCTCTTTTTCCAAGTTCTTGTAATTGTGAAGTTAATTCTTTGATTTTAGCTTTTTCTTCTTTTGTAACATAATTATTGAGGGTTAAAAATTTCTCTCTCGGTACTGCCTTTGCTCCACCCCATAGATTCTGATGGAATGTGTTCTTCTTTTCATTTATCTTGAGATATTTACTGATTTTTTTTTTTTGCAATTTCTTCTTTGACCCACTGTTTATTTAAGAATGTGTTGTTTAATCTCCATATATTTGTGAATTTTCCCTTTTCCCAACTGCTATTGACTTTCAGCTTCATTCCATTATGATGAGATAAGTTGCTTTATATAATTTCAATCTTTTAAAATTTATTTAGACATGTTTTGGGTCCTAATATATGGTCTATCCCGGAGAAAAATCCATGAGCACTTGAGAAGCACTGTTTTGGGGTGCAATGATCTGTATATGTCTGTTAGGTCTGATACATTTATCATATAATTCAAGCCCTCTGTTTCCTTATTGATCCTCTGTTTAGATGGTCTATTAAATAATGAGGATGGTGTACTGAAGTCCCCAACTATGATTGTAGAGATGTCTGTTTCTACCTTCAGCTTTGCCAGTGTTTGCCTTGTATATTTTGGGGCACCCAGTTAAGGTGCACATATATTTATTATTTTATTTCTTCTTGGTGAACTGCTCTTTCTAATAATATATGATGACCTTCTTTGTCTATTATTACAGTTTTGAATTTAAAATCTATTTTGTACAATATTCATGTGTCTATTCTAGCTCTTTTTTTTTTTTTAAGGAGGTACCAGGGTTTTTTTGTTGGTTTTTTTTTTCTCTTAATTTTCTGTGTATATGTACTTTACTTGCTTTGTTAGACTTATTCCAAATATTTGATTCTTTTAGTTGCTATTGTAAATGGATTTTTTTCTTGATATCTTCTTTCAGTTGTGCATTACTTGTGTATAGAAACACTACAGATTTTTGGGGTATTGATCTTGTACCCCATCACTCTATTGAATTCATTTCTTAGCTCTAGGCCCTTTGTTATGCTTTTTTAGGATTTTCTGTATATCGGATCATATTACCAGTAAATAGGAAAAGTTTTACTTCTTCCTTTCCAATGTGGATGCCTTTTATTTCTTGTTCTTGCCTAGTTGATCTGGCAAAAACTTACAGTACAATTTTGTGTAACAAAATTGGCAATCCTGGTCTTGTTCATGAGTATAGAGGGCAAGCTTTTAGTCTTTCACCATTAAGTAGGATGTTAGCTGTGGGCTTTCCATATATTCCCTGTATCATGTTGAGGAAGTTGCCTTCTATTCCTAATATTCTAATGGTTTTATCAAGAAAGTGTCCTGCATTTGGTCAAATGCCTTTTCTGCATCAATTGAGATGATCATGTGGGTTTTTCCCCTTCATTCTATGAATATGTTATATTATATTAATTGGTTTACTTATTGAACCAACCTTGCATCCCAGGGAAAAATCCCATGAGATCCTGATGTATAATTGTTTTAATATGCGGTTGGATTCAGTGTATTTTATTGGGGATTTTGACATCTATATTCATAAGTGGTATTGGTCTGTAGTTTACTTGAACTTTACCCAGCTTTGGTATCTTGGTGATGTTGGCCTCATATAATGAATTGCAGAGTGTTTTCCATCCATTCACCCTCAACCTATTTGTATCTTTGAATTTTAAGTGAGTCTCTTATATAGTCATTCTTTTTATCCATTCTACCAATTTCTTCCCTTTGACTGGAAAGTTTAATCCATTTAAATTTAAAGTCATTACTGATAATACAGTACTTTCGTCTGCCATTTTGCTATTTATCCTTTGTAAGTCTTATATCTTTTTTGTCTCTGTTTCCATTAATACCTACTTTTCTTTTCTTTTTTCTTTTTT
>JAQZBX010082547.1:0-13508 GCA_029593785.1 Cabassous unicinctus | reverse complement strand
CCATGTGTTAGCACTTTATTCCTTCTAACAGCTGAGTAATATTCCATTGTATGTATGTGCCACATTTTGCTTATCCATTCATCTGTTGATGGGCACCGTGGCTGATTCCAACTTTTGGCAATTGTGAACAATGCCGCTATGAACATTGGTGTGCATATATCTGTTCGTGTCTTAGCTTTCAGCTCTTCTGGGTATATATATTTTAAAAGATGCTGAGATTACATAGATGTCACACAAAAAATACAGTTATTCCCGTGATCTTCCCCTCACATTCCTCCCATTACATCTCATATAAACCACTTTCATTAGTGTGGCACATCACTTGCAATGGATATACACATCCTGATGCTTTGACAGTCAGCATAGCCTACAGTTCACACCATAGGCCACACTCTCACCCACACAGTTCTGCATGGTATATGCTGCTCTAAAATGGCCTATATCTGTCACCACAACGTCATCCAGGACAAACCCCAAGTCCTGAATAAGCCCCTGTATTACAACTGTCATTCTCTCCCTGCACCAAAAGTGTCTAGTGGCCACTGGTTTCTCCTCACTGTTATAATTTCTTCCATTGCTTGAATCCCAATATGTCTACAACAGAATAACATTGAGTCCACTCTAGTCCATAGCTCTTCCCCCAATTCTGAGGGGACTGCAATGGTGATGTCCACTCCATCTCCCAGTGAGAGTGGGCTTATATCCTATGGATACAGTGAATGGGATTATCCTGCTTTCAGCTGCAGGCTTTCTCCATTCCCTGGGATTGCCATTGTCCATCATCATTGTCTCCTCAACAGGTGACATGGGTGAGTCCACTGAGCTATATCTAAGAGTTGCAGCTCCATTGAGACTCCAGGCAGAATGGAATACTACTCAGCTGTTAGAAGAATAAATTGCTAACACATAGAATAACATAGATGAATCTTGAAGGCCTTATGTTGATTGAAGCAAGCCAGGCATTGAAGGATGAACAGTTTATTACCTCATTGATTTGAACTGAGGAAAGTTAACAGTCTCTGAGAACCACTGTCAGAAAGATAGGTTAACAAGGAGCAGAGAGAGTAGGGTAGATTGTGAGCCATCCCCCATATGGACATAATCTATGGTAAATTGATAGAGAATAGATACATATTGAAGGATAGGACAGGTGGGTAGAGATTTTAGTGGGTTTGGTGGTGCAGGTTCAACAGGTGGGTAGATTATGAAGAGCAGGTTAGAATACCCAGGGCATATAACTATGAATCTTGTCATCCCATGAGCCAAGACAGTGGAATGTCATATTCCCCAGCGGGTGGGGAGGAAGGAACAGAAAAGATCAAATGGGGTATTTAGTGGTCATGGGAAATACTCTTCATTATCTTACAATAATGGACACAGGACATGGTAAATATCATAAAAAAATATCAAATTGTTGTCTAAAATTTAAAATATACTGTAAATCATTGACAATGTTTAGTAACTATGTTTCACTATCTGTATAAGAGTTATAACAATGCTACCATTCATTTATCTTTATGTGTATTCTGTTTGTTTGTAAGAATGAATTTGATTTTATTTTCAATACTTTCTAAAATATTACAATATGTCAAAAGTGTAGGTATTTATATAGGGAAACTTGCATCACAATCTTTCTGCACTAGAAAACAGCCCAATTATGTCCAGAAAATCAGGAATAGTTTCCTTGAAACAAAATCTGGAGCCTTCTAAACATTCAGTAAATAATCGTGAAATCATGGGAAAAGATCTCTGAATTATCAATTTAAAGTTGTGATTATTCAAAAATTGAGGAATCACTGAGAAGCATTTCTTGTCCTCCCATTATTATTCTCCAAGTTAGAGTAGTTTAATATTATTTCCATAACGTTTAGGAAGAAAATCTAGTCCAAAAATTTATGTAAACCCTCATGCCATATGAACTCTTCTCTTTGAAGCCTCTTAGTTTTAAAGACTTTTATATTTATAAGGGCTAAAAGCTTTCATTTCCAACTAGCATTGACAGGTTATTTGGAAAAATCCTTTCTGTCAAAGTAAAGATTTATTTGTAGACCAAAATAGATGATTAGCCATTCTTTTAAAATCTGTATTTTATTGAGGAATTAAAATTTTTATTTTCTTAATTTTAAATACACCAAATTAGTGGATGAGGGAATATTGTCGTCCTAATCTGAATTTTATCTAATTTTTACCTCTAATTGGCCACATTCTTGTGTTTCTCAATATATGTTTCTTAACAGCATCTGTATACTAAAAAAATCCTTTATGCATTCAGTCAGAATACTCAAACCACTTTTCTCCAGCATCACACCACATGCTGTGGAATATTTATTAAATCATGATAAAATACCATGGCGTTTTTTTCCCCCAGCCATTGACCATAGTTTATGTTTAAAACACACTTTCATACCCTGACTTCAACATGTCTGGACAGTTGGTTGTATATGGTATGTCTCTTTTGAAGACTCTTGTGTTTAAGTTTTTTCTGCATAGTCCTTATTTTGCTAGTGGACTTTGTCTTTCAATTCTAATTTTCAACCAGCATGGCACCACAATGCAAAAGAGAATTAGAGATTGGTTTCTTTCTTCCAGGATTCCATTTTTCTCCTCTTTCTCTTCTATTTTTAGCAGTGCCTTCTCTCCTGTTGCTCTCTTTTTCAAAAGCCAATTCTCCATGCCCTCAAGCTGCAATAATTAGTTTGCAGAATTGTTTATGCTGTACCTAGCTAAGGTCCCTGCTTTGAAGGAGCAAAAAAGGACAAGCCAGGCCAGTTGCTTGGAACCGCCTCATGGCCATTATTCCTGTGTCAGCAATGGAAAGATGACCATGATTTTAGTGTGCCAAACTCCACCCCTGGGAGCCCTTTTGGAACCCAATGCAAAAGTTCAATTTCATGTTACTTGAATATTTATCTACTACCCTAAGTTGGGACGTTTCTGGTGCTAGTGAATTTTGATAATGTTGATGCTTCATTGAGATGGCACTACTTTCTCATTCTATTCTAATTTATTCCTCTGCCCTTGGATTACATTGCTCTGAGGATCATTGGTTGGAAATACTATGGTTTTCCTATTGATCTTGTTATGTGTGGTAATTTAGGCAGGTGAGATGTGTGGAATTTCCAAAGAGGATCTTTTTTTCTGAGAAAGAATGAATGACTCAATGGAAATTGCATGGTAAAACAAAAATTTATTTCACTTGTAGAGATTATAATGACCAAGTATTTTATGGGGGATATTTTAATTAGTATTTTTCTATAATTTATTTCTGTAACATCAGATTTTTTATTTTCCTTGACATATGTTTTTGTCATATTATCTCTTTCATATCATTCATTATATTAAATCTAAACTAACCTACAATCCCTTTTACATTAGCATTTTATTTCAATCTAATATACATTTCATTTTATAATTTTAAAATAAAGACCTTCTCAACATCTTTAAAAAATCCATTCATTTTTCACTTTGTCCACATAATTTAGTATGGGGTCACATATCAATAAAACATATAAACAAAAGAAGTTGTTCAAGAACAGCCAGAAAAACACCTATGTATGACACTGTCCAAAAATGGATTGAGAGGTTAATAATTTATTTATTCTTTGGGTTTTTCTTTATTTATTAAAATTATTAAAGAGCTATTGAAAAGTTTTAATGATTGAAGACATGAATGCACACCTCTGTGAATACATCAAGAACCAGGGTATTTTCACATTGGATAAATAAGACATTGGTTTAATAAGTCTCAATAAAACAGATTTCATTTAAAAATCGTGGGTATGTCAGGAATTGTACACCCAACTGGAGCCATGGATAATAATTATTAGTAATGTTAAAAAGATGTGTTGTCCAATTTTTAAAATTAATCACAATTCAAGTTTCTGCCAGACATGTGTGTATGGGACCACTGTAAGATGTTATGCCCCTATATTTTCTAAGGTCCTGATTTCTGCTCAAGACTTCAAGTTTATGTCTGTTCATGTATGATTGATATGCATCACTAAAAATATATATTAAGAGAAATGGTGTGGGGAGAGTAATTCTTGAATATTTCAAATTATCTATTTGTCTAAAGTGTTCTGCCTTTTGTTTTTCTTCATTGTGGGAGAGTATAATCACGTGTGCATAAAATGGAGGGAGGCATATTCTGCATGATGGATAACGTCCTTGAATTTTATGAACAATCTTCACCACCATGATAACTTATGAACAGGTGAGGAGCACTTTGTCAACTGGTGGAACCTACCAGTGCATTCTTCCCTTCCTTGTGTTGGCAGGGACTTTCACAAAGCATCAGAGAAATTTGGAAGTTGGGAGCTCTTTGTACTCTGAGTTCTGCGTTTTTATTTGTGTATATGTGGATTCTCTTTTTTTTTAATAATTAGTTTGTCTTTATATCCAATCCTTTCTAGAAAATTACAATAAGTCATAAGAGCAGTTATTCATATATGGACACCTGCTTTACAACCTCTCTACACTCGAGAACAGCCCAATCATTTCCAGAAAGTCAGGAATGACTTCACTGAAAAAAAAAACCCAGAGCTTTAAACATTCAGAAAACAATCGTGAAATCATGTAAAACGATGTCCTCTGAATTATCGATTTAAAATGTGATTTTTCACAAATGGAGATATCAATGAGAAGCATTTATTTTACTCCCACTATTATTCTCCAAGTTAGGGTAGTTTAATATTATTTCAATAAGTATTAGAAAGAAAATCTAGTCCAAATACTTATGTAAAATATGCGTGGCACACATTCTTCTCTTTGAAGACTTGTATTTTTAAAGAGTTTACTATTTATACGGGCTAAAAGATTTCATATCCAATTAGCATTGACTGGTTATGTGGAAAAATTTTTTCTGTCTAAGTAAAGATTTATTTGTAGACCAAAATAGATAATTAACCATTCTTTTAAAATCTGTATTTTACCAAGGGCTTAAAATGTTTTTTGTTCTTAATTTTATAAACTCCAAAAGGCTGTATTAGGGAATATCATCATCCTAATATAAATTAAATCTAATTTTCTCCTCCAGTTGGACACATTCCTGTTTTTCTTAATATATATTTCTTAACAGAGTCTCTGAACTAAAAAAAACAAAAACATTATGCAGTCTGTCAGAATACTCAAACCCCTTTCCTCTAGCATCACACGACATGTGGTAGAATATTCCTTATAGATCATAATAAAATATCCTGGAATTTTTTCCAGAGTCAGTCTTCATACTTTATGTTTAAAACACACTTTCATACCCTACCTTGAACATGCCTGCATAGTTGGTTGTATATGGTGTGTTTATATTGAATTCTCTTGTGTTTTAAATGTTTCCAAATAGTCCTGAGTTTTCTAGTGGATTTTTTCTTTCACTTCTATTTTTCAAACAGCACCTCACCACAATGCAAAAGAGAATTAGAGCTAGATTTCTTTCTTTCAGGATTCTATTTTTCTCCTCTTTCTTTTCTATTTTTAGCAGTGCCTACTCTCCTGCTGCTGTCTTTTCTAAACAGTCCATTCTCCATGCCCCCAAGCTCCAAATAATTAAGTCTGAAGAACTGTTTGTGCTGCACCCAGCTTAAGACCCTGCTTGGGAAGAGCAGAAAGAAGACAAGCCAGGCCATTTGCTAGGAACCAACTCGTGGCCATTTTTCTTCGGTCAGCAATGGCAGGATGACCATGATTATAGTGTGCCAGGCTCCAGCTCTGGAAGCCCATTTGGAATCAAGTGCAAAAGTTTGATTTCATATTATTTAGAAAGGTAATCCGTTGCCATAATGTGGAATGTATCTGGTGTCTGGTGAATTTTGATACTGTTGGATCTTCATTGAGATGACAAACTTTCTTATTCTATTCTAACTTCTTTCTCTGCCCATGGATTCCATTGCTCTGAGGAACACTGTTTGGAAATACTATCATTTTCCTAGTGATCATGTTATGAGTAGTAATTTCGGCCAATGAGGTGTGTGCAATTTCCAAATAGGGCATTTTTTTCTCAGAAAGAATGCATGCCTCAATGGAAATTGCAAGGTACAACAAAATTAATTTCATTCCTAGATATTATAATGTCCAAAAATTTTACAGGGAATATAATAATTAAAATTTTGTTGTAATTTATTTTCATTACTTCAGACTAATTATTTTCATTTATAAGTGTTTGTGCCATATTATCTCTTTCTTATCATTGATCATATTAAATCTAAATTAATCTTCAAATCCCTTTTAAAATTGACATTCCCTTGCAAACTAATATACATTTCAGATCATACTTTAAAAATGAAGACCTTTTCAGCAGCTTTAAAATAACCATACATTGCTCACTTTGTCCACATGATGTGGTATGAGATCATATATCAATGAAACTCATAGATTAGCAAAAATATTTGGTCAAGGTTGGCCAGAAATACACCTATGCATGACAGTGACAACAAAGGGATTGAGAGGTGAATAATTTCTTGTTTGTTCTTCTGGTTTTTCTTTATTTATTATAATTATTATAGAGATATGGAAAACATTTAATAATGATTAAAGCGATGAGTGCACACCTCTGTGAATATACCAAGGGCCATGGAATGTACACATTGGATAAATAAGATATTGGTTAAGTATGATTCAATAAAACAGATTCATTTAAAAAATCATGGGAATGTCAGGAATCATATATTCAAGTTGAGCCATAGATCATCTTTAATATTCGTATTTCAAACATGTGCTGCCTAAATGAAAAAATGAATCAAAATTCAAGTTTCTTGTGGAGAAGTGTTTATGGGACCCCTGTAAAGTATTATGCCCATTTATATCCTAAGGTCATGATATCTGCTCTAGAATTCAGTTTATGTATATTCATGTATAATTGATATCCAACACTGAAAATATATATCAAGAAAAAGAGGGTAGTGAGAGTCAAACATGAAGGTTTGTAAATACCTATTTCTGTAAAGGGATATTCCTTTTGTTTTTCCTCATTATTCGGGGCCATAATCATGCATGCATAGAATGGAGTGTTGTAGACTCTGCTTGATGGATAAGGTCCTTGACTTTTATGAACCATCCATCTCCCCCATGATATGTTGTAAACATTTGAGACACTCATTTTCACCTTGTGGACACTACAAGCCCCTTTTTCTGTTCTGCGTGGTGGCAAGAACCTTCATATGTCATAGGAGAAATTTTTAGATGGGGAACTATTTGTACTCTGCCTTCCTGGGTTTTCATTTGTGTATATGTGGATTCTGTTTCCTTGTAAGAATGAGCTTGATTTTATTACCAATACTTTCTAAGAAATTAAATATATCATAAGAGCAAGTATTTATATATGGATCCCAGCATCACAATCTCTCTGCACTCAAGAACAGCACAGTTATGTCCAGAAAATCAGGAATGGTTTCCTTGAAACAAAATATGTTGCCTTCTAAACAATCAGTAAACAATCGTGAAATTATGGAAAAAGAGCTCTTCTTAATTACCAATTTACATACTATCCCTTTTAAAATTAACATTTTCTTTCATTCTAGTATCTATTTCAGTTCATAACTGTAAAATAAAGACCCTTTCAGCAGCTTTAAAAATGCCATTCATTGCTCACTTTGTCCATATCATGTACTATGGAATCACATATGAATAAAATTTATAGATAAACAAAAAATTTTTTTCAAGGACAGTCAGATAAACACCTATGTATGTTAGTGTCAATGAATGGATTGAGAGGTGAATAAATTCTTATTTATTCTTCTGGTATTTCTTTAATTATTATAATTATACTAGAACTATTGAAACAGATTAATAATGATTGAAGAGATGATTGCACACTACTGTGAATATACCAAGGACCAGGGAATGTACACATTAGATTAAAAAAAAGATATTGGTTAATTACGTATCAATTAAACAGATTTGATTTAAAATTTGTGGGGATATCAGGAATTGTACATCCAAGTAAATCCATGGATAAGAGTTATTAGTCAGGTTTCAGTAATCCTCCAGCCAATTTTAAAAACTTAATCACAATTCAGGTTTCCACTGGAGATGTGTGCATGGGACCACTGTAACTTGTTATGCCCCTTTATTTTCTACGGTCATGATTTCTGCTTTAGAGTTCAAGTTTATGTATGTTCATGTGTGATTGATATGCATCACTTAAAATATATATTAAGAAAAAGAGGATGGTGAGAGACAAATATGAAGTTTGGAAATAGTATGTCTCTAAAGTAGTATTCCTTTTGTGTTTCTTCATTGTTGGAGGCTATAATCATGCCTACAAAGAAAGGAGAGCAGTACACTCAGCTTAATGGATTAGGTCCTTGACATTTATAAACCATTCCTCTCCCCCATGATATCTTGTAATGTTTTGAGTCACTCTTTGCCACTTCATGGACCCTACCAGTCCCTTTTTCTCTTCTGGGTGTTGGCAAGGTCCTTTGAAAGGCAGAGGAGAAATTTGGAGCTGGAAGTTTTTTGTACTGTGAGTTCCTGTGTTTTCTTTCATGTATATGTGAATACTGTTTCTTTGTAAGAATGAGTTTGATATCATTTCCAATACATTCTAAAGTATTACAAAATATCATAAGAGCAGGTATTTATATATGGATACCTGCATCACAAACTCTGTACTCAAGAAAAGCCCAATGATGTCACAAAAATAAAAAATAGTTTCCTTGAAAAAAATCCAGAGCCTTCTAACATTCAGTGAACAATCGTGAAATCACGGAAAATGATCTCCTCTAAATGATCGATTTAGCCACATTCCCTTTTAAAATTAACATTTTCTTCCAATCAAAGTCCATTTCAGTTCATAATTTTAAAAAAGTTGTTCAAGAACAGCCAGAAAAACACCTATGCATGTCAGTGTCAAGAAATGAATTGAGAGGTGAATAATTTCTTTATTCTTCTTGCTTTTATTTATTAAAATTATTAAAGAGCTATTGAAATGTTTAATAATGATTGAACATATGAATGCACATCTCTGTGAATATACCACGGAACAGGGAATGTAGACATTGGATATATAAGACCTTTGTTTAATATGTCTCAGTAAAACAGATATGGTTTAAAAATTGTGGTTATGTCAGGTATTGTACACACACGTTAAGCCATGGATAACACTCATTAGTGGTGTTTCAAAGATGCTGTGTCCAATTTTTAAAAATGAATCACAGTTCAAGTTTCTGCTTGAGATGTGTGTATTGGACCGTCATAAAGTGTTATACCCCTTTATTTACTGAGGACCTGATTTCTGCTCTAGGCTTCAAGTTTATGTCTGTTCATGTATGATTGATATGCATAACTAAAAATGTATATTAAGAGAAAGAGGGTGGTGAGAAGCAAACATGAAGTTTTGGAATTACCTATTTCTCAAAAGTTTTCTGCATTTTGTTTTTCTTCATTGTGGGAGGGTGTAATCACATTTGCATTAAATGGAGGGTGGTACACTCTGCTTGATGGTTTCAGTCCTTGAACTTTATGAATGATTCTTCAACCCCTTGATAATTTATGACCATTTAAGTCACTTTTTGTCAACTTGTGGGCCCTACCAGTGTCTTTTTCTCTTCTGGGTGTTCGCAGGGAATTTCAAAATCCACAGGAGAAATTCGGATTTTGGAAGCTATTTGCAGTTTGAGGTCTTTTGTTTTTATTTGTGTAAATGTGGATTCTGTTTATTTGTAAGAATTAGTTTGGTTTTATTTACAATAATTTTTTAAAAATTACAATAAATCATTAGAGCAGTTACTTAGATATGGAACCTACATCACAATCTCTCTGCACACGAGACGTTACCAAAGATGTCCAGAAAATCAGAATGAGTTCTTTGAAACAAAACCCAGAATTTCTAAACATTCAGAAAACAATCGTGAAGTCATGGAAAAAGATCTTCTATGATTTATCAATTTAAAATTGTGAATATTCAAAAATGGAGGAATCACTGAGAAGCATTTCTTGTCCTCCCATTATTATTCTCCAATTTAGAGTAGTTTAATATTACTTCAATAACTCTTAGGAAGAAAATGTACTTCAAAAATTTATGTAAAATATGCATGCCACAGGAACTCTTCTCTTTGAAGCCTTTTATTTAAAAAAAAAATTCTATTCATAAGTGCAAAAACCATTCATTTCCAATTAACCTTGACAGGGTATGTGGAAAAATTCTTTCTGTCTAAGTAAAGATTTATTTGTAGTCCAAAATAGTTAATTAAACATTCTTTTAAAATCTGTATTTTACCAAGAACTTAAAAATGTTTTTCTTAATTTTAAATACTTCAAATGAGTGTATGAGGTAATATCATCGTCCTAATCTGAATTATATATAATTTTCAACTCCAATTGGACACATTCTTGTTTTTCTTAATATATATTTCTTAACAGAATGCATTAACTAAAAAAATACTTATGCATTCGGTCAGAATACTCAAACCACTTTCCTCCAGGTTCACAGGAAATTTGGTGGAATATTTCTTACAGATCATGATAAAATATCATGGCATTGTTTCCACCAAACAGTGACCATACTTTATGTTAAAAATACATTTTCATACTATATCTTCAACTTGTGTGGACAGATGGTTGTATACAGTGTGTTTGTATTGAACACTCTTTTGTTTTAATTTTTTCCACACAGTCCTGATTTGGCTGGTGGATTTTTTCTTCCACTTCTACTTTTCAACCAGCACCGCACCACACTGCAAAAGAGAATTAGAGCTTGGTTTCTTTCTTCTAGGATTCCATTTTTCTCCTCTTTCTTTTCTACTTTTAGCAGTGCCTTATTTCCTGCTGCTGTATTTTCCAAACATGCCATTCTCCATGCTATCAATCTCCAAATAATTAGTCTGCAGAATTGTTTGTGCTACACCCAGCTGAGGTCCCGGCTTTGGAGAAGCAGAAAGGAGATATGCCAAGCTAGTTGCTAGGAACTGCCTCGTGTCTATTTTTCCTTGGTCAGCAATGGAAGGATGACCATGATTTTAGTGTGCCAAACTCCACTCCTGGGAGCCCTTTTGGAATCCAGTGCAAAAGTTCAATTTAATGTTACTTGAAAGTTTATCCATTGCCCTAAGTTGGGACATATGTTGTGTTTGGTGACTTTTGATAATATTAACTCTTCATTGAGATTGCACTACTTTCTCATTCTATTCTAATTTCTTCCTCTGCCCTTGGATTCCATTGCTCTGAGGATCGCTGGTTGGAAATACTATGGCCTTCCAAGTGATGTTGTTATGTGAGGAAATTTAGGAAATGAGATTTGTGCAATTTGCAAAGAGGACTTTTGTACTCAGAAAAAATGAATGCCTCAATGGAAATTGCAAGCTAAAACAAAAATTTATTTCATTCCCAGAAATTATTATATTCAAGTAATCTCCAGGGAATATAATAATTAAAATTTTGTTGTAATTTATTTTCATTACTTCAGACTACTTTCCTTTATATATGTTTTTGCCATGCTATACCTTTCCTATCATTGATTATACTAAATCTATCTTAATCTTGCAGTCCCTTCTAAAATTGACATTTTCTTTCAATCTAATAGACATTTAAATTCATACTTTTAAAATAAAGACCTTTTCAACAGCTTTAAAAAAGTCATTCATTGCTCAGATTTTCCATTTGATGTGTTTTGAGATCATATATACATAAAACTGATAGAAAAACAAAAATATTTGCTCAAGGATGGCCAGAAAATCCCTATGCATGACAGTATCAACAAAGCAATTGAGAGGCGAATAATTTTTTGTTTATTCTTATGGTTTTTCTTAATTTATTATAATTATTTTAGAGATATGGAAAAGGTTTAATAATGATTGAAGGGATGAATGCACATCTTGGTGTATATACCAAACACCAGGGAATGTAGACACTGGATACATACATTATTGGTTTAAAGTGTCTCAATAAAACAGATTCATTTGAAAAATAATGGAGTTGTCAGGAACTGTACAACCGAGGGAGCCATGGACAATAGTTATTAGTAGTGTTTCAAAAATCCTGTGTCCAATTTTTAGAATGTAATCAAAATTCAAATTTTTGCTGTAGATGTGACCACTCTAAGGTGTTATGCCACTTTATTTTCTAAGGGTATGATTTCTGCTCTACACTTAAAGTTTATGTATGTTCATGTATGACAGATATGCATAACTAAAATATATATATTAAGAGAAAGAGGCTGGTGAGAGACAAGCATGAAGTTTGGAATTAACTATTTCTTTAAAGTGGTCTTCCTTTTGGGTTTCTTCATTTTTGGAGGCTATAATCACAGTGCATATAATGGAGGGCAGTACACTGTGCATGATGGATTAGTTACTTAACATTTTTGAACCATTCCTCTCCCCCATGATATCTTGTAAACATTTGAGTCACTCATTGCACCTTTTGGACCCTACAAATCCCTTTTTCTATTCTTGGTGTTGGCAAGGTCCTTCATAAGCCATAGGAGAAATTTGGAGGCTGGGAGTTTTTTGTACTCTGAGTTCCTGGGTTTTCATTTGTATAAAGTGGATTCTGTTTCTTTTTAAGAATGAGTTTGATTTTATTTCCAATACTTTCTAAATATTAAAACATGTCATAAGAGCAGGTATTTATATATGAATACATTCATCACAATCTCCATACCTCGAGAACAGCTCAATGATGTCCAGAAAATCAGGAATGTTTTCCTTGAAACAAGGTACAGAGCCTTTTAAACATTCAGTAAACAATCATGAAATCATGAAAAACTTCTCCTCTGAATTATCTATTTACATAAAATGCCTTTTAAAATTAACATTTTCATTCAATCTAATATATGTTTCAGTTCATAATTTTAAACTAAAGGGCATTTCAACAGCTTTAAATAAGCCATTCATTGTTGACTTTGTCCACATGATGTAGTATGGCATCACATATCAATAAACCTGAGAGATGAACCAAAAAGCTATTCAAGGACAGCCAGAAAAACACCTATATATGTCGCTGTGAACAAATGGATGGAGAGGTGAATAATTTCTTCTTTATTCTTCTTGATTTTCTTTATTATAATTATTATAGAGCTATTAAAGGGTTTAATAATGATTGAAGATTTGAATGCACACCACTGTGAATATACAAAGGACCAGGGAATGTACACATTGGATAAAGAAGATATTGTTTTAATATATCTCAATAAAGCAGATTTGATTTAAAAATCGTGGGGATTTTAAGAATTGTACAACCAAGTTGAGCCATGCATAATAGTTATTAGCCATGTTTCAAAAATGCTCAGGCAATTGTTAAAAATTAACAATACAGTTTTCGGCAGGAGATGGGACCACTGTCAAGTGTTATGCCCTTTTAATTTGTAAAGTGAATTCTTCTCTAGAAATCACAATTGTTTATGTTCATCACTAAATATATTTATTAAGAGAAAGAGGGTGGTGAGACACAAATATGAAGCCTTCGAATCACTTACTTCTCTAATGTGGTCTTCTTTAGAGTTTCTTCATTGTTGGAGGGTATAATCATGCATGCATAGAATGAAGGGTGGAACACTTTGCTTGATGGTATAGATCCTT
>JAQZBX010082546.1:0-13505 GCA_029593785.1 Cabassous unicinctus | reverse complement strand
CCACCACCACCACTACCGCCGCCAACACCACCACCACCACCACCACCATCACCACCACCAAGCAACATCTGCTGTGCATGCTCGATCAGAGCCAGAGCCGAGCACCTGACAAGCTCTGCAGCTCTGGGTCCTCCTGAGGACCTGACAAGCTTGAGGATAACAACATCTCCTTTGACTGACAACACTCTGAGGCACAGAGTGAAGTAGCTCTGGCCTGGGCAGGGGGTCCCAGGATGCAAACCCAGACCCATCTGGTTCCAAGCTCCAGAGATGCCTGTTGGGTCTAAAATTGGGACTTTTAACTGTTGGCCAGAATTGGAGGCAGAAGTGGCCTGTTTGCTGTCATTATTCCCATAATGGAACATGCATTCTCTGTTCTGCTCTTTCTCAAATTACCCATATTTCTGACTGCATACTTGGAGTGACTGTTGAATCAAGCCCACAAAGGAAAATAAACAAACTCCCATTGCCTTCTTTTGGTCTATCACAGACTGTGATTGGCCCAAAGCCAAGGGAGAAGCTTTTATAAAGCTTTGTCCACCCTCTGCGCAAACCAGAGCATTTCAATCTGCTTTTGACTTACAGCCAACCAGACCAGACGTCAAGGCACCCAACTCCACCCCAGTGTTGGCTTAGCAATTTTTGTATCTCGGGGGAGTTAAAAAGTTAATTCTCCATCGCCTTCCCAGTGCCTGAGAATAATAAGTGTTATTTAATATAAAAAAACAAGCACCACCAAGCTGAAAAGAAACCAAGACCTAAATCCCACATTTTATTGCTATTTTTTTCTTATTACCCAAGAAACACATATTTGTTGAAGAAAATATTGAAGGCAACACACATATATATATAATATGCAATTCACTGCTAATTATAAATTACATTTATAAATGTGAACATACTGTTTATTCTGTTTTGTCTCTAGCTTTTAAAACACTTAACAATGTGGTCACCTTCAGAACGGATTGTAGTTAACTACCAGGCAATCACTGCTTTTCTGTTTTGCTAAAATAAAATCTGTATTAGGCCTCATTTTCCCTTCCAAATTAGAAGAGATTTTTCTAGTCCTTGCGTATGAAAAAGAACATAAAGTAATAAGAGTAACTACCACTTACTATGTGCGAGACACGTTACATACATTGTCTCAAAAAACAACAAGGACACGGAAAAACTCTGCATTATGGAGGTGCTGGAGCATAGACAGTACAAGAGTGGAAGGAATCGCACACGAAGCCTCAGCCCCTCCTCCCAGCTTCAGCACTTGGCAAGAGCTGACCCACCGTGCTTCAGCTGGACCCCCACTCCTCTCCCCACTGGGCTTATTTTAAAGCCAATAAGATTATTTCATCTGTAGGTATTTCAGTGTGCATCTCTAAAATAGAAGGACTCTTTTTCAAGATGATCATGATGTGATCGATCACATGGAAAGAAAACTAACTGCAACCCCTCATCATCAATCTTGACAGTGCTCAGTTTCTCCAATTGTCATATACACCAAATTCTAAATGCATATTCAAACACGTGCATGCACACATACACACATGCATGATACTCATCTATACACGAAACATACATGTGTGTGCATGCACACAGAAATGCAATGCACACACATATACATGAACACATTTGCACACTTGCATAACATGCTACATGCATAGGCACATGCATGTGCATACATACACACAGAAAAACACACTACATATTTTTTTGGTTTTTGAGTCAGTATCCAAACAAGGCCCCC
Organism: Cabassous unicinctus; assembly: GCA_029593785.1. NCBI lineage: Eukaryota > Metazoa > Chordata > Mammalia > Cingulata > Chlamyphoridae > Cabassous > Cabassous unicinctus. The sequence goes on along the minus strand of JAQZBX010082546.1, from coordinate 11,764 downwards.
ACACTGCATTTACTTGATTTGCCTGAAGTCTCTTTCTAGCTGTACATTTCATCCACTTTCCTTTTACTGCTATTTATTAAAGAATACATATTATCTTTGATCCTTAAAACACTCCTTAAATGTGGGTATTGTTATTTCTATTTTGCAGATATTAGGCTCAGAATATTCAATAACTTTTCCAAGGTCACAGAGCAAGTGAGAAGAAATGGAAAGAAAGGGCGGCTCCCAGGGCCAAGCAGAGGAGTGATGCTCAGCAAGAGGAAGGGTGATACAACGCCGTTGGACAGCAAAGGCCATGCTGGGTGAAACCATGGGCTTATTGACAAAATGTGGGTGGAGCACATACAGAAAGACTCCTGGAAATGTGGAAGAGCTCATTTTAGGCATATACTAAGAGAGGCCCCTAAACCCAGTCCTCGCTGCTCTTGCCGAACTTGTAAGATCATGATGAGGTGGAGCAAACAAATCTAACAAGCCCCTGAGTCGGCTGGTGGAACTCAGCATTCCAAGACCCGAGTTCCGGCTCTTTCTTTAGCAAACCACATGATCCCAGGCAAGCCTGTTCACACTCCCTGAGTCTCAGCTTTCTTGTCCTCAAAAGTGGGATAATGCCAGCTCTCCCTGCTCCCAGGGTGCTGTGAGACTCCCAAGGGGTAGTCCCCATAAGCAGCTCAGTATGCCAGAGCGACCCTGCCATCCCATGGAGTGGGACTTCTCGGATAGCACAGAGGAGCGTAGAGCCTGCAGACGGGCGTCCTGGCTTCACTCCCAGCTCTGCCTCTCATGAACCCTGCATCTGTGGGCAAATTCCTTAGCCTCTCACTACACACTTTCCTCAGCTGCGACAGGATGATGGCACCAGTAGTGCTTTAAAATACTTAGCTACCTGATGTGTGGTAAGCACTACAGGCATGTCTGCTAGGCAGCTTTATCTCCATTTTGCTGATAAGGAAATTGAGGCCCAAGATCTAGAACCAGGAAGGGCACTGCTGGGAGTCAAAGCTGAGTCTGCTGATTCCAGAGTCCCTGGAGAAGAAACTAAGGGCAGGGGCTGAGGTTTTGAGGCTGATGCCCTGAAGGCGTAATGGCCTCCCAAGTCATCTCTTCATTATGCACATTCTCTGGGGCCCAGTACAGAGAAAGGCTTCATAAATTTTCCTAACATGGCACGAATTAATTCAATCAAAATGCATAGCAAAAGTTGGTGAGTGAATAGAGGGAAGTCTAAGCCCCTGCAACAGGCAGATAAAGGAGGCACCAATGTCAACAACAAACACGAAAATAAGATGGGTGTGGCAGATGCTGGGAAGAACGGGCAACCCTGAGGGACAGGGAGGCCTGGAAGAGTAGGGTGGAGTCAGGCTGCAGGGGAGGGAAAGACACCATCTTCCCTTCTTACCCTACCCACTCCCCAGATTGATGATCCCTGAGTTTAGGGTACAGTGATTATGTGAGGCTGCATCATGGGGCATGGGGAACCAAGGAAATATGGTGCTAGCTGAGGCTAGAAAAGTATTTACAACTAAATGGTTAAGAGCCTTGTGGAGGCTGAAAAATGGCTCCCCAAAAGACATCTACACCCTCATCCCCAGAACCTGTGGGACCTTCTAGGGCACGGTTCTTGCAGATGTGATTAAGTTAAGGCTCTTGAGATGGGGAGATTATCCTGGATTATCTAGATGGGCACTAAATGCAATCAAATGTATCCTTACAAGGCAGGCAGAAGGAGATTCGCTCTACACAGAGGAGAAGGCTACGTGAAGATGGAGCAGAGAGGGATTTGAAGACCCTGGCCTTGAAGGCTGGAGTAACTCAGCCACAGACCAAGAAATGCCCGCAACCACCAGAAGTTGGGAGCGGCAAGGGACAGATTCAAACCGAGAGCCTCCAGAGGGAGCACAGGCTCACGGACAACATGATTTTGGCCCAGTGGTTCTGATTTTGGACTTCTGCCCTCAGAACTGTGAGAGAATAAATTTCTGTTGTTTTAAGCCACCCCGTTTGGAATCATTTGTCACATCAGCCACGGGAAACTAATGTAAGCCTTGACCTCCCAATCTAAGGAGAGTGAATCTCATTTGCAGGTAGTGGAAGTCCTTGAAGCTGTCCGAGCAGCGGCACATGCATATGATTGGGGCCACGCTTTAGGAGCGGGTGGCAGTGAAGGAGACACTGAAGGCTCGAGAGCTGGTCAAAGGCTTCCCAATGCCACCCCCTCCCCCGTAAGAGCTGGGGAGCAGGGAGGGGCGGAAGTTGAACTGTTCTGGCAATCCATGGTGGGATTCCTTTCCTGGTATCCAGATTCAAGTTAGCCCTCAGGGCTGCCAGACTGGGCGGTTTCAGTGCGCCTGCAACTGAACCCATTTGTCACGGTCAATCCACTCATCACTCTTGTCACATTTCTGGGCTGCTTTGTTTTTGCTTTTTTCATTTTGGGTGTCTGAGGCCAATCTCCAGTGTCATAAATAATGGATCACAGGGGAATGAAAATGTAAAAAGAGAGGAGCCAAAAGAATAAGCAATGGGCTGAGGCAGAGCTTCTTCAGAGGATTTTTTCAATGTGGGCATGAGAGGTGCTTCTGAAGGCTTTTCTCTGGTCCAGATTTACTTGACACCTTGATATCTGATTCAACTGGAGGCAAACCCTGATGCATACCCCCTTTTTACCCTCGTCCCTGCCCCCCTTCTCTTTGCATGACTTCTGCCCACTTCTCCCTTGGATCTGTTGTATCAGAACTTGGAGTGAGGTTCAGTGCAGCCATCCTTGGGGTCAGGATTCCCCGGTACCTGGAGGTGGGGGGGTTGGAGGATGGTGGAGGAAGAGGTGCTGGGCAAGATGTGAGGCCACATTCACAGGACTGGGGATAAGGATTTGAACATAGCTTTCTGGGGGGCACAATCCAACCCATAAAACCCTCAGAAAGCAAGACCCAAGACAGGCAGACAGGGAGAGGGCAGCTAAAGGGTAGAACTTTCTGGAGCACCCCTCTCCCTGACTTTGAGCCCAGAGAGCTCTAAAATCTTGTTTAAAAAAAATCGGTATCATCATTTCCAAATGGACATGAGATGGGGGTGGGCAGAGCTCACCAGAACAGCAGTGCAGGGAGGTGGTGTTCCTTTGGTGGATGCCCAGTCCCCGGCCCCTTGGAAGGGGCTTCACAGGAAGGAGGCCTTGGTGGAATGGCAGGTGGCCGGCTGTGCCCTCAGGAGGCCGCGAGCCAGGAGGAGCCCAGGGAAGTCTGCCCTAGCCCTTTCAAGGACACCATGCCGGCTTTCGGAGTAGGGCTGATGCATCTTCCCACACGGGCTGGGCATTTTTCCAGGGGTTCCACAGGGGACCGTGATTTACCTTGCAAGGAAACTTTGTGTCCATGCCACCTCTTTATCCAGGTGTCTTAGAGGAGTCCTGAAAATTGCTCACCATCCCTGACCCTGGCGAGATACCCGCTGGGATCTGAACTTGCATAAAACCCAAAACCTGCACTTTCTGTGGCCAGAGACAGCCTGGGACAAATCTCAGCCCCTCAGCCCCCGGAGCCACCCCTCTCTGCGGGCTGGGACGCACATCTGGTCTCCCTGTGGATGCTAACAGCGGGTCCCTCCTAAATCACACCACACACACGACGAAGCAAAAGCTCAGGCATGTCTTCATTCACAATTATTTTACCTGTCCCCAATCAAACATAATTTTTAACTTCCCTTCTGAAAAAATGGTGAGCCCCAAAGCAGTGGGTAGGCCTAAGAAACTGGTCCTCCCTGGTCCGCGCTTGCCGGAAGCCACACCGCGTTTCCTTCTGAAATGAGCACAGCAACTCCCCATTTTCTGTCCATTGGCATCTGAATGGACTGGCTTATGTGCACTCAGGAATTTTAGGGACACCCCCCCAACTCCAATGTCCTCATTGTGCAGAAGAAAGTGGACTATCAATCTGCCGAGCATTTGGGGGTTGTGTGTGGTCTCCCCAAGCCATGCCCTTTACCTCCCGACTGGAAGGAGAAAGCAGCAGGTCCGTGGCCTGGGGCGAGTGGTCACATGTGCCTGCCATGCTATGGGGGAGGGGGGTGGAGAAGGAACACAGGAAGACGGGGCCGTGGGACCTGGGGAAACCGTCTCGCCTTCTGACCTTGTGACCTGATCGCCCCTCTGTGCTCTCCAGCTTTGAGACTTGATGATTTCAGAGGCCAGAAGATGGCAAAAGTTGATGGCTTTTCCAAAGTGGGGAATGTCGTGCCCTAAAGTGCAGACCACTCGTCTGAGGCTGATCCCGGCGCGTTTCTGGACCCTGCCTGCGTTCGTGGGGGCCGCTACGCCAGTGGCTCAGGACCCCTGCAGCCGGGGGGAGCGCCTGCTGTCCGGCCCCCCTCCACCACCGGCACATCTGGGGGACTCGGGGCTCGACACCAGCCCCAACTCTGCAGCTTGCACTTGGTCGAGACGAGGGGGGAGAATTGAACGACAGCGAGAGGCAGCACCCGGGGCCAGTGCCGCCACTGCTCTCTCCTGCGCGCCGCATCCTCCCTTTGGAAGAGAACACCCCTCCGGAGGCGTGAGCACACCCTTTCCTGGGCGCGGGGATCTTTCCCTGCGGCTGGAGCCTTTCTCCTCGGAGGGCCCACACCGAGGGGTGCTCAGGGCAGGAGGAGCCCGGGCGCTCAGGCACGGGCAGTGGACAGTAAAGCCCAGCTGGAGGCTCGTCACCTCTCGCCAAATGGACTCAAATAAGCTCATTAGCATTCAACACCCGTGACCGCGCGCTGCCTCTGTCCCAGCGCCTGGGCCAGGTGCGGGCGCTTGAAGGTGGCTGAGAACCCTCGTCCTCGCGGGCTGACCCCGCTGGGGAGCGGCAGGTGGGTGCACGGTTACCCATGAGGAATGTGCAGAGTGGTTTCAGCCGGCAGGTTGAGGGCGGGCAGGAGAGGATGACAGGGGAGGGAGGAGGGGCTGCGAGGGCCTGAGGCCACATGGGCGGGAGCAGCCGGCAACTGACGGCGGTCCAGAGAGAGCCGGGAAGGGGAGCTGCCCGGCCAGGTGTGGGGGCCCCGCGCACCACCCGGACTCCCCTGGGGAGCCCAGATGGACTGGCAGCTGCAGGCAGGGTGGCATGTGCGACTGGTCAGTCGGGCAGGGTGTGGACAGTGGTGGCCCGGTGGGGGAGGAGAGGGGCAGAGGCCCCTGCAGAGCCCCCCAGAGCTGGAGCAGGCGCTAGGAGGGCTGGGCTGGCACCGCGGGCAGGTGCGACGAGCGGAGCCAACGGCGCCGGGCGCCTCGGAGGAAGAGGGTGCATTCCACGGGGCTCATGAGGCTGGGGAGCTCAGGGGCCTTCCACTTGGGTGGAAATTTGGAAGCAGAAGACATCCTCTTCCCCTCCCTTCTTTCTACTCCTCTTATATAAAAAAAAGAAACTTTCCTTTTTAGTACCTTGAAATGTCCATTAAGAAAACGGAGCCTGGCTTTTCCTGCTATAAAAGAATCGCCCTTGAGCAGGCCAGACTCGGCCCCACATGCCCCGTCTCCGTGGCCGCCGCAGCGCCTGCCCCTACGTCCTCTGTGCAAAAGGCCGGCAGGCGCAGGCTGGCTGGAAGCCTGGCCTGCCTCCTGCTGCACCTGTGGCTGCTGGGGCGTGGGGGGCGGTGTGTCCCCCGCCGTGTGGCACGTGCTGGACAGACCGCAGCATGCCGGGGCATTGTCGCCTTTCCGCCGCCTCCTCGGCTCACTCTTTTTAGTGTGGTGCCCGGGGCTCCCAGCAGTTGGCTGCAATTTGCCGAGCCTCTGGCTTTTCCTTCCAGGGGCCAAGCTTGGCACTTCAAAGGGGCGGGTGGGAGCTGGCGACACCTAAAGGGGCCTCTCTGGGGTCTTGACCCGGTGGTGTCCTCTCAGGGCTCCCCTATCCCCATGCCCCATTGGGGGCACCCACAGCAGGTTGACTACAAGACAGACGGAATCAGAACCTGCAGACCCCAGCGGGACCTGGACTTCCCAGGGGGGCCTGGCACCCGCTGGCCCCTTGGTGGCTCCAGCTCTAGCACCAGGAGTCCCCGGAGCCCCCGGCCCCTGGAGAGACCCTGGGCTTTGGGGAAAGGCTGGGAGGGGTGGTTCTGGGATGAAGGCCGTCAGAAGAAATGGGGCGCTTTGCTGCCATGTCCGGGTGACAGGTGCGGGTGGAGGAGGCGTTGGCCAGTCTGTAACTCAGAACCTCCGCCGCGTCTGCCCACGTTCTCCAAACTCATTCACTCATTAAAACCAGGTGCTGGTGGTCGGGAGTTTAATGCTTTGGGGATCTGGGGGTCAGCCTAGGGGGAACCTCTGAGCTGGACCAGGAGAGTGGCCTCTCCTGCCCACCGGGGTGCCCCCATCTCATCCCACCAGCGCCTCGGCCACCACGGCCCTGCCATCCTAGCACGGGCCTGTGTGCCCCTCACAGCCCTGCCACCCAGGGGCCACGAAGTGCCTGCTGCAGGGACGCACTGCTCCTGCACTTCCCCCTCGCCCCTCGGCTTTGCTGCGGAATGCTCCTCTCTGCGCTCTTGTTCCGTGGAGTATTCTAGATGGTCTCTGCTGCGAGGGCACAGGCGGCGCTCCATCCCTTTGTCTGGGGCTCCGTATTCAGAACACTCCCAAGTGAGCATCGGGAGGTGGCCGTGCCCTGGAGGGCTCCAGGGGGAACGCGTCACCTCACGAGCCCCGTTTTCCGGAGCTTCCTGTAAGTGCTCTAAGCGCTGGATTTTCCTTTATGGATTGTGGTCGTCAGGCATTTCAGGCTTAGGAGAAGCTTCGCCGAGAGATTTCAGAGTAAGCACGGCTCCAAGCTGAGGGGACCATCTGAGGACCGGGTCCCCAAAATAGGAGATGGCAAGAGCTACGGAATCGCCCACCATGGCAAACCTGCTGCTGTGCAGTCCACTTAGCCTTTAAATAAGTCAAGCCCCGGGTTAGCAGTTATTGCCAGTATAAATTCCCAGTGGAGAAGTTATTGAAGTCCTCTAGAAACAATGTCAAATGTGCTGCCTCTTTATCTGTTATTTGTTAAGGTGATAAAAGTTAAATAAAAAAATCCCCCACGACAGATGCCGGGAGCGTGAGAATACAGATGACCTGCATCAACTGCGCTGCTGGAGAATAAATCGGCTCAGCATGTGAGGACCAACCCCACCCCGACACGGCCCCGGGCCCCCGAAACCTGCAGGAGGATGGCAAGGTGGCAGCGCATCCGCGTGGCGGCATTCTGGGCTGCGATGGGGAGAGTTTGGCTGTGACGTGTCCGACGTGTCCCACGCGCCTTCCGCCACGCCACGGGAGGGCTGTGACGCTTCTGCAGAGCACGGTGGAGGGGCGCGCAGCCCCCGAAGCACAGACCAAGTCAGGCCGCCCCTGGGGGACGGAGGCCTTGCGGGGTCTGACCAAGAAAGCCGAGGCTCAGCCACCAGCCCCCACTCTCCCAGCACAGCTTGTGTCCACGGCAAGGTGTGCGTGGCCGCAAAATGACTGAGTGGGTGCTTGAGGGTTTCACTCCCACCCCTCCAGCCCAAGGAAATGGCCCCGAAGCCCGGACCCCACCGCGAGCAGCGAGCAGTGCGCGGGGCTGCTGCATGGCATCCTTGGGAGGGCCTCCGGCCTCTTCCACCCGCGCTGTGGCCGGGGCGCCGCCCCCTGCTCCCACCTCTCTCCAGACGCTGCTCAGAGACGGGAGGAGAGAAGAGAGGCACGTGCGGCCTTCTTCTCTGGTGGGGAAATGGGCAGGAGGAGGGCGAGGCTGGGCCTGACCCCGGAAAGAGAGCCCGGCGTGTTAAGGAACCAAGAGCACATGGGCGGCTGCGCGGCGCTCCTTTCCACGGAACACGCGCGGGCACCCCAGGCGGCTGTCTGGACCCACGGCCCTGAGCCGGGCGCGAGGGCAGCCTCGGTGCCACCCGCCACACCCAGAGAGCGAGGCTGGGGTCTCCGCAGGGCTCCCCGACCAGGCCCAGCCTCCCTGACTCCACACAGGGACAAGTCACGACAACGACGTCCAGCTCTCGCACGGGCCACGCCCGTTCCAAGCACGTCCCACATGGAAACGTGTTTGGTCTTCCGACCCCGTCCCCCACTTCCCAGAGGTGGGCGCTGAGCGAGAGAGAAGAGCCTTCCCCCAAGGCCGCGCAGCTTCTGGCTCCGTGTGAGTCCCAAAGCCTCCGTCTTCTGTAACAGCTGTCGCCTCTCCCCCAAGCCCATGCACCACAGGTCCATAGAGCACCAAATCGCCCCACGCAGCCCTCCCGCCGTGACCCAGGGAGAGGGACGCATTTCGGGGAACACAGAAGGTTTTTAGGAAGACACAACTACAAACTCATACCGATAGGTCTGCACTTGGCAAACGGAGGAAATAGGAATGAAAATTACTGTGGTTTAAAAAAATATACAGCTGGCTCTTCTTTTAATTATTTCTAGGCTGAGTTTTCAGGGCTGCTGTGGGTTTCCGCGGGGAGCAGACGCGCCGCCGTGGGGTTTGGGGCAGTGAGCACGGGGTCAAGGCAAGTAAAGCTGCAAAGGCATTTGAGGCTGACAGTGTCGTGGAGCCCCGACCGCACCTGGGCAGTGACCCTCCGCCTGGCTTCCCCAACGGCCCTCGACGCACACGCTGCTTCCACTCCAGCAGGCGGCTCTTTAGCTGTGCGCTTTCTTAGAGTACTTTCTTTCTCAAAAAGTACTTAGAGCGCCGAGACGCAGGCACAAGCACGGAGGCAGGAGAGCCCAGCGTGCCGATGAAGAGCCTTTAGCTTCCACCGCAGCCTCCTTTCAGGCTGGGCCAGGAAATGGGCAGCACGCTCCCCGCGAGCCGATTCGCCGTTCGCGCTTCTGCCAAGTGAAGTCGGGCTGCACGCGGGAGCTGGTGCTCAGCGGCCGACCCCGGCGCATCGCTCATCTGGCTCAATGGGGCGAGCGCCCAGGACCAAAGAGGAATCCTGGCCTTGTCCTGCTGCCGTCTGGTCCAGGTGGACGTCTGAGTCCACCCTCCTTGCCAGGAGACCTTCCCCAGGTCCTCAGGCCGGCTGGGTGCCCGGCGAGTGGACGGCATGTGCCGTCACACCCGGGAGAGGCGTGTGGGTGCGTGGCTGCCAGCCGTCCCCTGGGCAGCACACGCGGCCGGGGTGCAGGGGCCCAGCTCTCAGTGGCCCAAGGTCACTGCCACCTGCTCCCGAGGCGTTCCCGTTCCCACGGGGGCCCTGCCTCCTCTCTCGTTGGCACGTCACTGCACAAGCTGGCTGCCGGGACACCTGCCCTCCCGCTGCGCCTGCGTCCCTCCCCCGAGGACCGGAGCTTCCCCTGGCCCATCCCAGAGGCAGGGTGGCCCCTCAGCCTCCCATGCAGCACCCACGAAACGGCCCCACGCCCAGCTGGCGGAGACTCTACAGGTCAGAGACGAGGGTGCATGGGAGGGGAGCCCTCGACATGGTTTGGCTCCTGGGGGCTGTCTGTGGTTTGGGGGGCTCATGAGGTAGCCAGTAAGAGACAGGAAAGTGTCTGCCCTGGTTTCTCTCAGAGGCCCAGGGTTGACAAGTGCAGCGGCACCGAGGGTCCAGGTGGGGTGAGAATCACGCCCATGGAGACGCCCACCTGCCCAGCCTGCCCTGGCCCCTTAGGCATGTCACTTAGCTTCCTCCACACGCCCCCCCATTGCCACCCCCACTTCACCAAGTAGAAACAGGGGCCCCGAGTGGTGACACAACTCGCCCAGGGCCCTAGGCTGGTGCACGGCGGAACAGGACAGGAGCCAGGCTGTCTGTCCCAGCACCACGCCCTCAGCCCCTCCACGGGACCCTTCCAGAACACACTGGGCCCTCCGCCGCAGGGCAGAGCCACGCTCCGTTGCAAGGGACTCCAGGGGATTCCAGCCTGTAGCCACCCCCAGCCTGGCTCTGGGGATGTCAGCAGTGTTGGGTTGAGGCCTTGGGACAACCACAGGCACAAATCAAAGGAGGAGGAAGGAAGCCAGCGGCTACAGCTGACCCTGGACTAGAAGCAAGGAAAACGGCTGGAGGTGAAGCTTGGGGCTAGGAGTGGCATGTATCCGAGAGCCCTTAATCGGCTGGCATCTCGGACAGGCAGGCACTTAGCTGATTTGCTCTTGCTAATTTTCACAGCCCAGCTCTGACCCAGGCGGGGCCATAGGGCTCACCCCAGCCCAGCGCAACCCTGGAAATTGGGCTGGAGGTCCACCTGCTCCCTGCTGCCCCCCACTACCACCCCACCTCCATTTTCACCTGGGAAACACAGAGCAGAGGTGGGGCCATTCGCTTCCCCGACTCCTCTTGGCCTTGATGCTAAATCATAAACACTGCCAGGAAGAGAAATGGCTCTAAGGAAGCAGTGCGGGGGCCGGGGGATGACGGGGGTGGGAAGGCAGTGGAGGGAATGTGAGACGGGTCAGCCTGGCCGGCGGAGACGCCCCCGAGTAAAGGAACAAAGACGCATCCAGTCACAGGGAGAGGCACGTGGTGAGCGTGGCAAAAAGCAAACGCGCGGGTTTTAAAGTGAAACGAAATGTTCATTACAACTTGCTGGGTGCAGGGAACAGGCTTCTCCTCGGAGCTGAAAGGTCACCGCGGCCAGTGCAGGCAGGAAGGGCCCATGCCGCGGTGACCGATGACCGGATGAGGCTGGGTGCTGGGCACTCCTCAAAAAGGTGGGATTCAGCGGGAGCAGAGGAGCCGGCTTGGAAAAGCTGCAAGCCATGCGAGGCGCCTGAAGTGCCTCAGAGGGTGCAGGGAGACACGGGACATATTGCCTTGAGTTGGGGACTGGGGAAGGCCCCGGCAGGGTGGGGGTCCCTGGAGGAAAGGAGGAAAGCCACTGGAAGGAGAGGGCAGGGGTTGGGGCCGGGCAGGCCTGCGAAGGCTCCGGGCAGCCGCAGAGGACAGCAGTGTGGCTGTACCTACGGGACGGCCTTGGGCCCCGCTGGCAAGAGGACCTGGCTGTGCTGAAGGCAGGGGGACATGAGAAAGCCCAGGCCAGGCTCTGTCCAGCAGCGAAACATGCCAAGCACTCAGCTTGCTGGCAAGGAGGGAGCAGGTTCACCACGGACGGCAGGCCACGGAATTTTGCTGGCGTCTGGACAGTTTTCTAATGCACTGTTCCCTTTGAGTTTGTTTTCCCATTTGTTTCCTTGTTCCAGGGTAGACACAGCTGAGGGAAACCCAGCCGGCTGTCTGTTGATTAGGCCCCGGGTTCCAGCAGCTGAGCAAGGCCGGACCAAGAGCAGGGCAGCTCACGGGGCCCGGGGGCCGCAGCAGAGGGTGAGGACAAGGGGACCTGGCCCCGAGGGAGCTGCTGGGCACAGGGAAATCACACGCGCAGAGGCACTGCCTTTCCACGGCTCTCACAAGCCCCAGCTCCCCAGGCTGCCCAGGGCTGGCCTCTCAGCCCAAGGGCTCCCCGGGACCCCACTCTCGCCTCATCTGGATGTCAGCAAGCCTGAGTGTGGACACACCTCCAGGAAGGAGCCCCTCGGACCTGGGTGTCACAGCTGAGTGCAGCCTTTCTCTGCAGGTAGGGGACCCAGGAACTGAGGCCAGGGGCACCCCAGGCCAGGGGGCAGGGGGGGGGGCGCTTAGCCAGCCTAACAAAGAAAAAGAGAGAACAGATGCAAATAGACAAAATATGGAATGAGCAAGGAGATATCACTACTGACCCCACAGAAATAAAGAGTATCATAAGAGTATACTTTGAAAAATTGTATGCCAACAAGAACGATAACTTAGCGGAAATGGACAAGTTTCTAGAAATGCA
>JAQZBX010082545.1:0-13508 GCA_029593785.1 Cabassous unicinctus | reverse complement strand
ATAAATAACTTTTAAATAAGGCAAAAGAGCATAGTCACTAATGCTGTTTGGGGTATAGAGGGAAACACTCTTGGGTATGAATCCTGATCTGCCACTTACTATGTGAACTTGGGCTAGCTACTTTATCTAGAAGCCTTTATTTATCTCAGTTTCTTCTTCTCCACTTATGGCTCATCTGAAAACATGCAGGGGCTGGATAATGGTAGTGCGTCCCCTAGGGTCCTTGTGAAGATTAAATGAGCTACTGCATATAGCTTTAATCATACTAACTGAAAAAGTGAAGGGATTTCAGAATGTCAGAAAGGTAAAGACACAGGCATTTATTAAATAATTCAACATTAACAGGAAACTTCATAATTACTTGGCCTGTGAGGCATCTCCTTGAAAACTCCCCTGTGGAAAGCATCATGCAAAGTGACTGCTGCATGCTCTATAACTATTTCATAGATGGGAACCAATGAAGTGCTTTAAGATAAAAGAAAATTGAGGGTAAAGAAACTAGAGAAAATCGTGTGTTTTGTGGGCACACCTGAGGCTGGTGGACTGCGAGAGGTAGATAGTTAACATTCTTGGAAAGCATGCAGAGGAGGTCTGAGGGTTTAAATATTCCTTTCTCTCTCTAGGAGTCTCTAGCATTAGAAACACGTCTTGATGGTTTTTATTTTCTTTCCCAGTAAAATCACGTAGGTGGGCCTGCTTTTGGTGCCTTTCTATTTTCCTTTCCCATGAAATCATGTAGATGGGCATGTAGTTGGCGTTTTCTACCCTTTCCCCTTAGTTGCTTCACATCCAAGATAATCTCAACCCTTTTTTTTAACATGCCCTCAGCCTTTTCAAGGTGCAGACCCACACAACTCCCCTAGAACTCAAGTCAGCCTCCTCCTTTTGCTTATCAAATCAAAGCCACACATCCCACATGATGTTTTGCAAATAACAAAGGACTGACTTTTAACAGAAGGGTAACTGGAGGAGCACAGATCTAACATAGCATCATCTCTCACTCCCCTAGGTGGCTCCATCACTGGCAGTGGAAAAATGCAGGCCAGTGGCCACCTGCCAAGGAAATGCTGCCTTCTATAAAGTGACTTCACTGTCAATGAGCCTGGCACTAAAAACAAACAGAATCAAACCTTTTCTTCACCTCTATCTATACCATTCCTGCCATATTCAATTATCCCATTATTGGTAAATACAAACATTTAGAATATGTTCAAAACCACTTACACAGCTTTTAAAAATCAGGAATTAACTCTTATTATTGTATGACAAAGTCAATATGTCTCATGAGTATATGATTTTCTAGTGATTTCCCAGTCATTAAAAAAATTAATAAAAAATTAAATTATTTTAAAAATTATTAAATAAAAAATTATTTATATGGATTAGGGTAACAAATTTCAAAATATTTTAACTACCAAGAAGGAAAAGAAGAGCAAAATGAGAAACAGATGGAAGAATATTTTTGTTCTTAACACGTTTAGTTATAATGTTAGATTTTTTCATATCTTCTTCTTCTTCAAAAACAAAACAAAATAAAATAAAATCAAAACATAAATATCTACTTGTAAACACAAGAAAGAAAAGATAGCCTCTGACAGTTGGGAACTGACTGCCACTTATAGTTTGTTCCCAGTGTTGTCAGAAGCTGGTCTGGTGCTCATAGTTAAGCTATGTAATTATTCTGTTGGACATAAGCAATCTTGCAGAACGCTAACCTCAGACAAGGTCACTCTATGGCCATTTTGAAATGAGACAAAACAAGGTCACACCATAATTTTGTCTCTAAGCACAGACAGAAACAAAGTCACTATGCAAACCACGAAATACCAAACATCCCCTCTTCTGACTATATGAGTAACTGCTGTTTCTTTACCAATTACAGCTGTAACTTCATTCTAGTCTGCCCTCTTTCTAGATAAAATTTATTAAGATACTCAATCATAGAATTGTCCTCACTTCCAGACAACACCTGAGCCAGAGCAAACCTCTGCTTTCTAACAGCCTCATACTGAGACACACTACAGTTCACCCTGGTGTGCACTGTTCCTTGCAGCAATGAATAATAAACTCAACTTTTAAAATAAAGGCATGTTCCAGATGATTTTTGGCTGGAAAGCACTGACAAATATTATCAATTCTTTTCACATATGAGGAAAATGATGCCCAGAGAGGTTTTTAAAATTTCCTGTGGTGGCAGGATTGGAAACTAGATTTTTCTCAAGTAGCTCAGGACTATGAAAAAAAAAAGATACACATTACTTATGTTACATAGAATGATTAACTGCCTCTATGGCATTATTAAAGGAATAACTGCCATCTTTGTCCCTTTCAGCAATCTACCACAATATCTGAAAATGTTCCATTTTTATTTCATTCCATTGTCTTAGGTAATTTATTAACTGTTGATTCCGCTTTTGCCAAAATTAACTCATTAGCTAATTTCTCTCTCAGTGTAATTGAAAACTCAACACAATTATGATAACTTGATAGGCTATGGTGGTATTGAGGGTTTACAGCAAGCTGGGTGGGCTGGCCATAGAAGGCAGGACTTTAGGTGTCATCATGAAGGAGAGCTCTGGGAAAACAAGGTCTGAGTACAACATAATGTCTAAAAGACAGGAGCACCACATGGGAAAGTGGGAAAGCATGAAAAGGTAAATTAATCCACTTCCCTATTTTTCTCTAGAATTTGCACATTTTTTATAAGTTAACAAAGATCATTAAGCTGGGAGTCAGAGACCTGGATTCTAGTCTTGTCTATGCTATCTATTTGATTCTTTTTGAGAAGACACCAAATCTCCTAAACTCAATAAAAATCAAATGACTGAATTCCCAAAAGACTCCCCTAGTAGTCTATACTTCCATAGAAAGACAATCTTCAAACCATTAAAGACTATTTCTAATTACAGTTCTCATGTGCTCACTCATTGCTAACCCAACATTTATTAAACAGTTTTTCTATTTAAATTTGCGCAAAACCCTGGCAAAATAAAGAATATGGTCTCCAGCCTACAGCAGTAGATATATAGAGTCCTACTTCTAAGCTATTTGTGTATTCATTACATAAACACATTTATATAATTGCTAATGAAAAGGGAGAATGTCAAAAGTTTCCATGATGTATGTTCACATCTGTTCATCTGAATTAGTTTTAGAAAATAAAGTTGAGTCCAGGTACAGCATCGATTACTTTCTTTCTAGCTCTGAAAACCCCAAATAAAGCTCCCGCCCACGGCTCAATAAATACAAATAAGTAACTGTCTTAAAATATCACGTTTGCAAGTGTGGTAACAGAACTACAAAGAACAGGGAATCAATATCTAATTTAGACACAGGAGTCCACTAGCCAGATTTTATTAATGTTATGAATTTGCAAAGGCTTATATTATATTGGGACATGTAAGTTTACCAGATTATCAGTGGGAAACCCATCTTACCAAAGAACACATCTCACAAGATGCTGCTTTCCTGAACTTTTGATAAAATACTTTCTGACCTTATGCAGGTACTTGAAATTCCTTCTTAGGAATTAAGGTTAGGCAGAATTTTTATTCAATGAGGCTTTGGGATTTAATTTTTGGAGATGTATAAGGTAGTATAGGACAGCTGGGTTAGGTACCAAGATTATTTGTATATTTTTTTCAATTTATGTGTTGTATCTTTTCTGCTTTGAAAAAAAAAAATTTCTTCTACATATGTCTCGTTCTGCACACAATCCTCACCCCAGCCAACAGCACTCTTTTGCTTTTTCTTGGTTTAAAACTGCCATTGTACCTGCTATGGAACATTCCTTATTAGTTATAGTAAGATAATTAAGGGACACAATTGCTCTTATTTTAGCTATAAATCAATTCTTCCTCCATAAAATCCCTTAAAAAAAAAAAAAAGGAAAAATGTCTTTGTAAGTGACGGGACACAAATGAGTTAATTAAAGAAAAAGCAGGTGGACTCTGGCTACTGTCACTGGCTTGGAACTGAGATGGGAAAGATAAATCATTTCTCTTTTCTCAAAATATTTTAGTTCCTAGGGCTGCCATAACAAATTGGGTCACTTAAAACGAGAGATATTTTTCGTCTCATAATTCTGGAGGCTGGAACTATCAGGGTACTGTGGATGACGACTTCAACATATCTTTTGTGGGGATACAATTCAACTCATAACAAAAGATTGTCCTCTCAGTTTCCCTAGGATTTCCTCTGTTCCTCCCCATCACCCTATCGCTGTCCACCTTGGGCCAGGAAGGCAGTAAAACATAGGAACTACCACCAAATAAAATCAGCTAGACAGGAGCTAAGATGAGGCTGTGTGGGGAACTTTTTTGAAATTTCTATATACCTCTAAACTTGCAAGAAAGCAATGGATCAGAGAGTGGGACTGTGGATTCATCTGGTCTAATTCCATTTGACCACAAGTGTGCAAGTAACAACCCCAGGACTTGATGGAATGAAATACCAAACTCAAACCAATTTGAAATAATTTTTCTCTTCTGAATGGGCCATTGGTCAAACCACATGTAAAGTATTTTTTCTTTTCTTTTATTCTGTCTGTTTCTGTGTATGTATGCATGTGTGTGGGTGTTGACAAACAAGTAACTTCAGAAAAATATCAGCAAAATAATGAGTGTTTTAGAAACCTGAATAAAGCCTAGATACTTATTTTCAAGTATTTGAAAAACCGTCATATACAAAAGAAGTAGATTTATTAAAAATTCTATCCAGTATAAGATATTATTGAAAGGGTGGAAGTAACTAGGAGACAGATCAGACTTTGGTTCAAATTTTAATTTATAAGCTAGAATTTTCTCATGATGAAGTAAGCTTTCTACCTAGGTTTTACATTTTCCCCAGAGGTTTTCTAGCAGAGACTGAATGTTCATTTTGAAAAAGTGTAGAATCTTCTTAAATTTACAGGAGGCTGAATTACCTAAGCTTAGCAACTCTGATTTCTCATATTTTTTTTACTCTTTCCTTTTCTTCAATGTTGTCATATACAGAGGCATTCTCATATAAGTTGTTTTCATTGCAAATGTCTTCCTTAAAACAATGAATAAGAGAATTTCTCAAAGAAATATTGCTAATTCTGTAAGGAGAATCTCAAATTTTAATGATAGTTATTGCAGAAAGTGGTGATTTCATATTTGCAAAAACTCTTTCCATTCAAAGTGAGAGTATTATGAGTTTTAGGGAAAAAGTGAGGAGGGGTAATTAAAGAAAATACTCTTCCTGGGGCATACAAATCCACCCTCATTATTCAGCACTGTTTTTGATTCTCTCAAAATATATGCATTTCAATGACTAACCTCAAAGAAAATTGTGGATTGCCTAATTTACTTAACTAATATAAAATAATACATCCAAAATAAAGCAATGGGAATAAATTAGGAAAATGTTTCTAAAGTTTAATGACTGGGTGGCATCCCTTACCAAAAAGACTTAAAGAGGAATGAGCTCATTTCTTAGGTATGGTGATATCATTTTTCTCCAAGGGACTGAAACCATATGTTACAAGATGGCACTATATTTCCTATTTATTTTCTCAAACTTTCCTGCCCTAATATGCTTATTTCTTAAAATTCCTGTTTACAGTTCATTTTTAAAAACAAGTAGATTGGCATTTAATTGGATTATGAGATTTTGCACATAAATTGGATGAGTAATAAATCAATTCCCCTTTCTTTTAAGCAGTCATTCCTAAATACTTTTTATTTTTCAAAGAAAGGATAGTACTTCTTTTGCTAAAAGATGCATTCATTACCATTAACACAGCCACAGTCTGATCTGATTGTGTAGCGATAATACTAATCAGGTAGAGAAAATTCTAGAATGCATGTGATCATGACTACAATAGGCCATCTGTGCAAGCATTTTTAATTTTATTTTATTTTGAAATTTTTCTCAGTCCCCCCTCAATTTCAGCCAATCCATGCACCTTAGAGTGAGCATATCATATAAACAGTAAATGGAGAAGAAAATATTTAGATGTGAAAAACATTAATCGAAAATGAATATTCACATTTAAATGGACATCTTTGACATTGGTGTTTTACTGCTTTAAGGCCAGCAGACATGACCAAATAAATACAGCAGTGTAAGTCAATAATATGTACTTTAGAATGTGATGTTTGGGCACTTCTGGACCTAATCTAAGGTATCAGTAAAAGGGATTTCTTCAAAAATGGAAATTTTAAGGCAACTTGTCATTAATGTCAAAGTGGCATATGCCCATTCAGGAGTGTGAAAGAGCTGGAAGTTAGGGAGAATATTGATATTCATCTTATATATGCCAGACTCCTAACAGAGACTATTTCATTTAGTCCTCCCAATAGCATTATAAGGTAATTTTAAAATCCCTGTTCATCCACTGGAGAAAATGAAGTGCTAAGAAGTTAAATAATTTGCTCAGTGTCATATATATGGTAAGTAAATTTGATTTTGACATTTAAACCCAAGACTTCCCAATTTCAAGGCTTGTGCAGGTAATTACCATAGAAGAATGTCAGGCAGGCATCAAATAGGCTTGGAAAAGTATTCCAGTCACTGCAATTACAGGGGTATGCCTTGGCCTCTAGTTGGGGTACAAGACTATACATTCCCATTTACCATATAGGGCTACATAAAATAAAAGTGAGAAAATTCATTGAGAATCACTTTGAAGGTAAGAGAATAAAACTTGAGAGAGGGCAATTGCTCTCCTGGTGCTTACTCTGAGAATATTTATGGTTCAGCCCTGTAGGATGCATAATTATATCAACTATATGACCTGATGGCCAGTATCCATATCTTTGCGCATGTGGTAGAAGGTGGGTAGGTAGGATTTGTTGAAAACCAGTAAGACCTGAAGAGATTTAACCTGAGTATACATGGAATAAGGCTTATCCAATTCTTCAGCCTAACCAAGTACTCACTCTGCAAACAGTCAGCGTTTAGAAGATCCTGACACTTTTCATGACACTTCACTCCACACTCCAAACACTTCATGCCTTGCCGGGCAATGCCCCACAGGAGCCCTTCACACTCGTAACAGTAGGTGGGTGTGGTAGCTGTCCAGACCTCAAAATTGTGTGGGGTGGTAGAGGACATGGGGTAGATCAATGCCTGCAAGGTCTTCTTGAAGACATGCATTTTCTGTGAAGATGAGAAAAGTTACCAATGCAAGACAAGTCAATGGATTTGGAGAATTATAACATAAAACAAACCATGTTATCATTTTGCCTCGAAAATGCTATTTTCAGAGAACCCCTTGATTCTTGATTTAAGTGATGACAGCAAAACACATAACTCTGCTCACTTATTCTTCTCTCAGTGTTCCAAGACATAGTTCATTTATTTAAAAATGAAGAAATCTTTAATTTTCCAGATTTGACTGGGTTTCACTATTGTGTATGCTTCTTTCAGAGTAGCATCTACTTATAATTTCTTGTTAATGTTCATTTCCCCCACTATACACTAAACTCCATAAAGGCATGAACATTTTACTCACTGCTATATATATCTTCAGAGCCTAACCTAGTCGCTAGCATGAGATAGGTGCTCAGGAAACAGTAGTTCTAAAAAAATGAATTTATACTATTATCCTTGGTCTATGTTGATTATTGGTAAAATTGTGAAGTAGATGGAACGTATTCTCAAGTTGAACCTAACTTTTCGAAAATCCCCACCTCTCGGTGGTATCCCACCCAGGCCTGTTTTCCCTTCCCTGACACTGTACTCCTCCTCAACCCCCAAATTATGCTTCTTCTATCATTCATTCTACAGGGAACTGCTTTCAGCATCTATCACTTAGGAAGAATCTCATTAACCACTTCTTATGAAAGCATTGGCAGTAGATAAAGGCAATATATGACACTCACCCATGGTGATTTACATTTTAAAGGGAGATAATTTTTAAAAGCACATGAAAGGATATTCTAATGAGAAACCATAGATGTGATGGTAAAATCCATTGAATGAGTAGTCAGGGGGCCTGGGTTTCCCAGCATGGACAAGATCACATGGTATTTAAAATGAGCTTCTTTAGCCGGGAACTGGCTTCCATCTTTCTTTCCTTAGTGCCTAAACAGTGCCTATCAATGACCCTAGCACACAGTAGGAGTGTAATATATTTTTGTGAAATGAATGAATGCTTTGTCACTTATGAGTCTTGTAATCTAGGAATAGGTTTAAATTAAAGGCTCTAAGCCTTATTTTCCTCCCCTGTCCTGCCTATCTCATGGAATTATTTTGAAGATCAGATTATGTAATGGTAACCAACGTATTCTGTAAACTGAAAAACACTAAATAAATAATAAGCATGGTATTGATGGTGAATTTTCAAGAACCAACTATAGGCCAATAGAAAGAAAGACTTGTATTGGATGAGTATTTCTTATGCTTCTCATAGCCCACTATTGAAGATGACTTTCCAAGAGAAAGACAAGCACTCTCTGGTTACATTTACAGATATTTTCACACAACTGCTTGAT
Organism: Cabassous unicinctus; assembly: GCA_029593785.1. NCBI lineage: Eukaryota > Metazoa > Chordata > Mammalia > Cingulata > Chlamyphoridae > Cabassous > Cabassous unicinctus. The sequence continues at coordinate 5,046 of JAQZBX010082545.1, read as the reverse complement.
GCATAATGAATGAAAATTTACTTGAATCCTGTAGGAGCCTAGCTGATAAGTAACGCTAGAAGGGAAGCATTTATATTTTACATGAATCATCCTTAAATCTCATTTCAGGATAATTTCCCAGAGTCACAATCATCATCTTTCCATTATTTTTTCAATTCCACAATATGGTAGCAATATATTTCCCTTTATTAGTACATTCCTTTCACCATGTGTTTACCCAGAATATTTTCAGTAATCATACTGGGAGATTACCAATTTTTTTTTCCTAACTGAACAGCCAGATCCAGCTTTGATACTACATGAGGGTCTGGTCAATCTTAATCTCTTTATACTTCAAATGAGACTATAGAACAGCAGCATGTCCAACTATGGGAATTACTCAAGTGGGAAACCCCAGCATTGAGGGTTATAGAGACAGAACAGCAGGATCCATCTCTTTTCGATAAGAGTATCCCGGCCCAAGGATATCTCTTGGCTTCATTTCACAATGATGTCTTGTTTTCAAAGACACACTGAGAGTTCTTTGAGAACTAGGAGCATGTATTAATCATCTTTGTCTCCCATTTTCTGCTGGGCAGAGGGAATATCTTCAAAGTCATTAAAGTGAATTGAATGATTTTGACATAACGGATTTTCCATCAGCCTTCCACAGAATCTCCTGATCTAGCTAGGCTGTGGGGCTCTGTGTATGTGTGTGCGTGAGCACATGTGTACATGTGTTTAATACAGCATTTGTAATTTAGCTGAAAAAATAAGGAATGAATTGAGGTACATCTGCAATTGCATCAGGCAATTTGTTGTTTGATTTAGTGGGGGAAATTGAAATTCTCCAAATTCAATGGAACACTAAGTGGAAATAGGACAGAGTTTATTTACTGAACACAAGAAAAGTAAGAAATACACATGAACTTAGAAAACATAATTGGACAAGGGGTTGTCTTTGAACATGGACTTAGCTACATCTTTCAAAATTAAATAAACAATTAATACACTTTATTAATATAATCTTTTGTGCCCATTTTCTTTTTATTAAATTCTGGTGATTTATAGCCAGTCTTGTAAGTTCTTAGGATACAGGAGAAGTAATAAATATAAGTAACACTTGATAAAAAATAATCATGCTGGAAGAAAACAAATACAAGAGAATTTAAAATAGACAGCTGAGTTTTCACTGAAATGTTTTATTTACTTTTGTTTTGTAAAAGCACCACATGATCCATTTCATGCAGAGTGAAGTTAATTTAAAAAAATAAGAAACATGGAAAATTTACTAAACAGCACACTGAAAATCAATTGGATGACACATTAAAGCAAATCTAAACATTTAAAAGCTACTGAAGCTGGAGAAAAATATTAGATAATTCTCTAAAGGGTATGTTTCAGTTTCAGGAAAATGACAATATGATGAATGTTTTCCATTCTTGAATTTTTGGATTTGGGCATGTGTTTATCACAGTTAAGTATTACTCTAAAATAAATGGCATGTGAAAACATTCCTTATTCCAGTAAAATAAAAGACAGAGTGATAGTTTAGAAATTCACAAAATGAATAGCTGGGGAGAGCATGTAAAAATATATTTCATAGGAAGGGATTCTTGCATCTCAGGATAATACTGCATCTTGGTGAAAGAAGCAAAATCAAACCAGATTAAACAAGCTTTTATAGAAGGACTGAAGAGTGGGGGGTGGGGGTTGGTTATGGATTAAGGCAAAAAGATAGGGCAAGGAACACTGAATAAAAGCAGGACTAAGAAAACAAGAGAAAACCTGAAAATTTGCCATGAACAATGGCAAATGGAAGTCTGTAGTTCAAAATCAAGAGATGATAGAAGGAAAGAGAGAAGGCTTTTTTAAAAAAGTAGCACTGAGTGCAGGCAGAGAGATAATTAGCTACAGAGAGTACAGCCAATCTTAAACTGATAATGTGACTGGAAATGTTACCAAGAGAAGGTCTCTGGCATAGGTAAACAAGTCAAGTTGAAACCAGAACATATGGAGAGAGTGGTCCCAAGAACAAGTAGGCCTCAAGTTACTGGGATTAGGATTTAAGGATAGAGTAAGTTTGGCAGTACAGTGACTAGGTGCTAACCAATTTCAAATGTTTCTACACTTTTCAAATCCTTTACAATAAGTATATATTTGTCTCTAAATTGTATGTATTTTCTGATTATAAAAATTGCATGTGCATTGCAAAAATAATTTTTATAATATACAGAAATGCATTAAAATAAAAAATAAAATTTATTCATTTTAATTTTTCCAAGTTAGGCATAATCTATACTGCATGTTTTTCTGGCCTTTTTTTCTATATATAGACAGGATGTAAGACTTTTGCAATTAAGAAAAAAACAATAAATATTATTTTTACATTGCTTAAATAATTTCAAAAAAGAAGGCAATCTCCGGTGTGTGTAGAAATGGGAATAAGAAATGCTTTCACCGTAATAAAACTTTGTAGCCAAGTGTGACCTATAGATTACATAGGGAGAAAGTGCTCATATCCTGGACAAATATTTTGCTAAAAATTCCTTCTTCAAGAAACTGGAAATTACAGTGAGTTGCATTCAAATATCACTTTTTGAATAGTTAGGACACTGGAAGAAAATGAATTGCCTTTTATGTTCATGAGGAAACTAAAATGAGCCCAAGAAATAAAACAATCAGGTGTCCTACCAAGAGCGGTGACAAATGTCTTTAGACCCTCAACATCCCAATTACACCAGGACCAAGGCTTCTATGCCTCCATTATCCATACTCCTTTTCTTTTTCTGCCCTACTAGGTTAAATAGTAACTAAAGTGAAAAATGGATTTTTATTCTCATCCCGTGCGTTTCCTTCATGGGATTATGTATACAGTTCCTTTACTATACCCCCAAAAATACTTCTTGATAATTCCAAGAAAAAAATAGGCTATGTGTTTTGAATCACTTCTTATGTACTTAATACATGTAGAAAAAAATCTATTATTTCCTATCCTGTGAGAATGAATTTTATCATTTCTGGACAAAAGCATCAGAAAAATTTGCAGATTAAAAATTAGGTACAATAGGACCTTTGAAATTTGTTATAAACATTAGGACAGACTAAAGCTACAATGAATTCCAAAGTATAAAAACAGATATAATTTCAGTGCTGATTGACTCATCAGAATAAGCATCATATAAGTTTGACTGCAGAAACTAAAATTACTCAGGTAAAATTTTTTGTAACAGAAAGTGCAGAGACTAAAAATTATATATCTATTCATGTAAGACTGTAAGTAATTTGCTTTTACTTATATTTTTTTATAGCAGTTACTAATCATCATGGCCCTACATAACTTATAGTACAAATCCAAATAAAAAGGGCAGAACAGTGATTAGTGAATGATTCACTAATTCAAGGAGAGAGCAATGTAGGATGTACTCCATCAAGCACCTCCTATCATGATACGGAACAAGATTTGAAAACAAATTATAATAGATTTGTCATGCGCTACAAGTGCCATTATTTTCTCCAAACTTTCAAATTTTAAATTATGAAATTATGGAGGTGTTATGAGGTGATTAATTTGTTAAATATCATAAACTGAAAATAATGTGAATTCTTCCACTAGGGGAAATGTTAGCTATTTAATGTGGTAAGTCTAACACTTGAGGCAGAGTCTGAGTTCTTACAAATCTTCTGACTGAGGCCTTGAAAGAGTGAGAAGAATGGTTTGGGGACTATCAAAGGAAAATAGGGAAGGAGGTGACCACCCCTACCCCCCAGAGGGAGCCCATTCTGCTGTCCTGTAGTGTACCCAAACACAGCAAAGCATGAAGTCATGGAAAGTATGACTTCAAAGTAAAAAAAACACAGCTGATGAGAAAAATAAATAACATTTACTATATCTTACCATGTATAAAAAATAGTTGGTTTTGAGAAATTTTAGGCTTATTATCTTATTTGATTCCCCTAACAACCCTCTAGAAATATTAGTATTTTCATTTTACATATTGGAAAATTGATGCTCTAGCAGCATGGTGGGCTAGGTTGAAACAGTCTCCCTTCCTACAAATATTTTAATACAAAGAAGAGCTCAAATGAAATATATTTCTCAGGTACCTGACAAAAATAAAGGAATATAATGCCAGAATTACAAGAACTGACTGTGAGGAAGCTGTGGGGTCTGAAGCTTTATGTACCACAGAAAAGTATGTTCCTAAAGTTAATTCATTCCTATATGTGTGGACCCATTGCAAGTAGGATCTTCTGATGAGTAGGATCTTTATTTAAGTGAAGATGTGACCAACCTCATTCCGGGTGGGTCTTAATCCTCTTACTGGAGTCCTTTATACAAGAATGAAATTCAGACAAAGAGGGAGAATGCCACAGAAGCAAGAAGCTGAAAGCAACAAACCCTGGAAGAAAGGGAAAGACCAGCAGATGCCGCCATGTCCCTTGACATGTGACAGAGGAGTCCAGGATTGCCAGCAACCGGCCCTCAGGGAAAAAGCATCACCTGATGATGCCTTGATTTGGACATTTTTCTCAGCCTCAAAACTGTAAGTTTACAAGCTAATAAATTTCCACTGTTAAAAGCCAACCCATTGTACGGTATATGCTTTTGGCAGCTTAGCAAACTAAAACAGAAGCTGAGGGGTATTTGGGATCCAGGAAACCTCCAGGGAATGGGAATTTGGGTTTTATAGGACATGTTCAGACATCACATGTGGCCTTACTTGCTTTCAGCCTTGGTCTCTGAGAGGGGGAAAATGTCTACTGTGAAAAAATGGAAATCTAGGCCTGAGTTATATGGCTGTGGGATTTCAGTTCACACCAATTGGTGTAAGGAATTTCAATCCATATTCTTATTTTGAAAAATTTATTCCTGTAAAACTCCTGGGGCCATAGACAAAACAAATGAAAAACACATCCCTAATCTAGTATGAGGTAGACTCCAAAAGAAGATAAGTAGATAGATAGATAGATAGATAGATAGACAGATAGGTAGGTAGACAGATGGAAGAAAGGAAGAAAGGAAGAAAGGAAGAAAAGAAAGGAAGAAAAGAAAGGAAGAAAGAA
>JAQZBX010082544.1:0-13498 GCA_029593785.1 Cabassous unicinctus | reverse complement strand
AAGGGGGAAATACTAAAAAAAAAATAGAGTTTTAATAGCTAAGAGATTTCAAAGTGAGTAGGGAGGTCATTCCAGATCTTATGCAAATCTCAGCCAGACTTCACAAATTGCCACAGTGAACAAAACCTCAAATAAAAGTGCTCCTGAGAGCTCAGGGTCTCAAGAAATCAATACCCCCTCAGTGGACTCTATCAGGAATTTATGTAAATCTATTTCCCAGTATAACATAGTTATACTCATTTATAATTCCCCTAATCATGATTCTTTTACTCCTTTAATCTGAACCTAAAATTTTCAATTTACCTGGTAACTATATTTCTCAGAGACTTAAAGTCTTCTGATTGTTCATATGCCAGCTGGGCCCTGAAACCCAGCAGATATGTGGCCAACTCCTACTTTCCTGTTCTTTGGGCTTTCCTTGGACAACTAGTTAAATGCCAAAAATGGACCATCTCCACCCCAAAACCAAGGAGTATCTTCAACTGCAAGCAAAACTATTCCAACCCTCTGCCCCATAATATCTATGTTCCTTAGCCTGAAGCAGTCAGAACAGACTACACCCCAAACCACTGAGGAATGAAAAAAAATGGGGGTGGGGATGGGGGAGTATAGCCACTTACCAAAGCAGATTTATTGTTATTTTAGTTATCTTGTGTTTGTTGAGTAACTTGTAACATTGGTATAATTAATAAAATACAATTTCAAAAAACTGAAACAAAAACAAACACAAAATCACAGTGAGCTACCACTTCACACCCACTAGAATGGTGATTTTAGAAAGAAAGAAAGAGAGAGAGAGAGGAGGGAGGGAGGGAGGGAGGAAGGAAGGAAGAAAGAAAGGAAGACAGAGGGGAGGGAGGGGGAGGGGAAGGAAGGAAAGAAGGAAGGAAGGAAATAAGTGCTGATGAGGATGCAGAGAAAAAGGAAACCTCATACACTATTGATGGAATGCAAAATGGTGCATCTCCTATGGAAAACAATTTGGCAATTCCTCAAAAAGTTAAACAGAATTATCATGTAACCCAGCAATTCTACTTCTAGGCATATATAACAAAAGAATTGAAAGCAAGGGCTTGAACAGATATTTATACACTAACATTCATAGCAGTATTATTCACAATCACTACAAGGTGGAAGCAGCCCAGTGTATATCAACAGATGAATGTATAAACAAACAAACAAACAAACAAACTATATACATACATATATATATATATATATACACATACATATATATATATATATACACACACACTTAAAATGGGATGTTACTCAGCCATAAAAAAGAATGAAGTTCTGATATATGCTACATCACGGAAAATCCTTGAGAACATCTGTTGAGTAAAGTAAGCCAGACAAAAAATGACAAATATTGTATAACTCCACTTATAAGAAATAACTGGAATATGCAAATTCATTGAGACAAAAACATACTACATGTTTCCAGGGACACGTAATTAATAGGGAATTAATGTGATATAGGTGCAGGGACTCTGGGTGATGGAAAAGTTTTGGCAATGGATGGTAGTGATGGTAGCAGAATGTTGTGAAAGTTTTATCACTGAATCTTACAATTGGGAGTGGTTGAGTTGGGAATATACGTGCTGTATATATGTTTCCATAATTGAAAAAAATAAAGAGACTGAGAAGACAATGACTGTGAAACACAATACATCATCCTGGACTGGATCTAATAATGGAGGAGAATAGGGCCTGAAGGACATTATCGGGATAATTGGAAAAAAAATGGAATATAAACTGTATTCTTGTTATCAATGTTAAATTTCTTGAACATGACAATAGTACTTAATGTAGCTACATAAGTCAATGTCCTTGTTCTTAGGAAATATGCAAGGAAAAATTAAGTGGTAAAGGAGCATCATATATGCAACCTATTATCAAATGTTTAAAGGTAGATAAATAGAAATAGATAGAGAAATAGATAGATGATAGAGATAGATGATTGATAGATAGAAAGCAAGAATGATAAAACAAATTTAACAAAATGTTAAAAGTTGGTAAATCTAGGTATCTGGGTAGGAGATATATTGTAGTTCTTTGCATTATTTGTGTATTATGCTTGTAACTTTCCTGTAAGTTTTATATTATTTCAAAATAAAAAGTTAAAAAATAATTTAAGAGTATGGGGGAATCGCAGGATGCAATGTGACAAAATAATAAAAATGTATTACCATTTGTGAAACAATTTCACTGAAACAGATGGGAGAAAACTTGCTGACATAAGTGTCTTTGGATATGAGTGGAGTTTGTAAGACAAAATCAAAATAAGTTGTACATAAGCCCTGTACTCTTAATAAAGTCTCCCATGGTGGTATGGCTTCACAATTTTGACATAAGTGTGTAGTGTATAGTGGAATTGAAAAATTAAGTAAATGAATAATGGATAATTTGAGCAGAGGCTAGAATGATTCAACCATCCATCCCAAACTACCAGCCTTCTTTCAGAAGACTCGTGTTTATTTTAATATATATACTGATTTTAATATAAAAATATTTATAGATATGTGTATATACATGCTTTGCTCTGTTAACTGAGAGGCTCTGAAGCAAAAAAACATCATCCTCATCTCTAATACCATTTGCCTTAGTTCGCCAAAGACAGCTGATGCAAAAATACCAGAAATAGATTAGCTTTTGTAAAGGGAATTTATTTGGGGGTAAAAGCCTACAGTTATGAGGCTGTAAAAATGTCCAAATCAAGTATCATCAGAGATGCTTTCTCTCCAAAGTTGGCTGCTAGTAGATACTGGAGTCCTGCCACATGCCAAGGCAAAATGGCGGGTCAGCCAGTCTCTCTCTACTTTCTTCTTGAGCTCAGCTGTGGGCAGTCAGGCATCTCTTCTTGGCCCTTGCCTCCTTGATCCTTTCTGGGCTTCTCCTTCTTTCTGCAGCTGTAGGTGAACCTGGAGTACTCTCTCTCACATGGCAGGGTCAAGATGGCAGAGCTCCCTTTCTCTGGGTCTCTTCTTTCTCTGTGTGCATTCTCTAAGTTTATATAAGTCCCAGCAAGAGGGCAGAGACCTAACCACACTGACATAGCCCAATCAAAGTGCCTAAAGCAATCTATCCAAGTGATCTAATCAAAGTTTCCTTAACTGAATCTAATAAAAATGCCCCATTTACACTGCTTTTACATGCACAGGTGTGGGTAATTTTCTGAGGTCCACAAAAGACAAAAAGACACCATTCTACAATTAAAGAAGCCAGGGCTCCTTGGATATATGGCTGATTCTAGGACTAGGGTAGGAAATGTAGAAGATGAGCGTAGAACACTGCGTAATTCCAGAAAGCAAAGAAGTGCTAAAAAAAAAATCCACAATGATGGAGGTATGTGAAGAGAACATAGGAGTGGATTAAGAGGGACCTTGTAAACCAGGGTAAGGCATTTATCTTCAGTATTATAGAGGAAGTTAACCTTTTAAGCAGAGCAAAAGCAAAGAGAGAACTCAGAGGGGTTCCAGAAATCAAGGGTGCACATAAAGCTGGGCAACCACTTGGCAATGACAGTGGGAAATGCAGGAAATTGTGCAAAGTCGAGAGAATATTGTGAAGTCTAATTGGCAGAAACTGATGACTCAATAGATAAAAGATTAAGGAAAAGAGTTAAACTGAGCATATCTCAATATAAACTCCCAGGCATTTGGTGTGGTATGTTGAACTCCATACTCTAAGGAAAGACACATTCTTAATTTTGTGAGAATTTATGTTATAGGACCTTTGGAAGATGCTATTATCAGTAAACTTGTGGCCAACTGAATGAGGGTAGGTCTATCCATATTACTGGAAGACTTATAAGAGAGAAGAAAGTAGAATCTCGAAGAAAGAGAAGGCCAAAGAGGAAGGCCAAAGTCAGTGGAAACTGGAATAGCAGACATGAGGAGAGAGACAAGAGAAGAAAGATCACAATGTGATGGGAAGCAGAAAGACAAGGCACACATCCCAAGGACTGCGACAGGCCAGTCCCTGAACACCACACATTCAGATAAAGCATGGCCGATACACAACTAGATTTTGGACTTCTAGCCTCCCAACCCATGAGCCAGTAAAGTCCTATTGTTGATGCCAACCCATTGTGTGTTTTTGTCAGGGCATCCTGGAAAGCTAAGGCATTTGGTTTAAGATAATTTGATCAGATAATGTGCTTTACTAAAACAGAAAAAATAACAGGTAGAGGTGCAGATTTGGGGTAGAAAATCAAAGGTCCTTTTGTGGACATGTCTGTGATATATGCATGTTGTGTTAGGAGATGAGTGACTGAATAATCAGGTATGTTCCTTAAAACAGCTAATAAAGCTCAAAAATTTTGAAATCATCTTTCTGGTGATGATACGTGAAGCTGCCAGAGTAAATGATATTGCTTATGATTATTTAGAAGAAAAGTAGAGAATTACATATAATTTCTACCAAAATTAGCATTTCATTTGCTAAACAAGAAAGAAGATGTGGGTCGAGAGGCAGAGAGAAAGCATATAAGTGAGTAGGAAAAACAAGGAAGATGTAGTATGAAAGGCAGATGAAAATATATTTCAAGGTAAACATAGCAAGGTCACAATAAAATGTTCCAGCGCTGGTAGTGGTCAAATAAGCAAAATATCAAAGCTGTCCCTCAGATTTAATAAAAGGAGCTCATTAATCTTGGCAAGAGAAATTTCATTGGAATATTGGCGCTGAATCTAGAATTGTGGTCAACTGAGCAGTGAATGAAAAGGAATTAAAGGAGTAGACATAGTGTCAGCTGTGTAAAGACTATCATGAGGATGATAAAGTGTGGTAATTTGAGAGAGATATAATAGAAGAAAGGTTTTCTTTACAGGAGATACATAAGCACAAAGAGTGTATTTCAATACTGATTCGACATTATTGAAGGAAACATTTAAGGGATATTTGAGAAGGAGGATAGACGTTCAGAGGAGAGGGCAATGAGTTTATTTATTGGAGGTGCTCTCTCTGGCTGGTTTATTATCATTATATTGATTTAACCATCTGAACTAGGGTTTCTAAAACTCAGCACTGTTGATATTTTGAGCAAGATAATTCATTGCTGTAAGGAGCTGTCCTGTGAACTGTAGGTTTTACAGCTTCCCTGCCACTACCACCAGATGCCATTAGCACCATACCCAGCTATGACAACCAAAAATGTCTCCAGGCATTGCAAACATCCTTGGGATGTGTTTGTCGTGGTGTGTGTGTGTGTGTGTGTGTGTATAAGATTGCCTTCAACAGGGAACCACTGATCTAGCCTGAAGAATATATTTCAAATAAGAATTCTAACCAACAATGAATTTTATCCTTAAAATGCAATTTTGAATATGTATTATTTTTATTTTATCAGTTTCTAAATCAGAAAGGAAGGTACACTGCAAGATATGTATTTCATCCTGGAATGTTTAATACTTGCTTTTTATAAAATGGGATATTTTTGAAAAGTTAGCATAGTTCTTTATGTTTGTTACAGCTTGCAGCTCACTTTATAACGTTTTACAGTGTGGAAAGTACAGTTATTCTCTGAAAAACCTAATTTAGAGGTTAATATTCAAGTATATATACAGCCTTAGGAAAAGTGGGCTAGGAAATGAGGACCATCATCTGGGATTTCATATTACCTAAGAAAATGAGATTAGTGTGAATGAAACACTAAAAGTAGCACTTCGGTGGGAATAAGGAATTCAGAGAAAGTACATACATTAACATTTACAAGTGATGTTTTCCACAAAACATTAACAGTAGTTTTTTTCAAAGGCTTTATTGAAAAACATAGATCTCCTATTTTTCAAAAATTATTTTAAAAAGTACTTGTTTGTGAAGATATAAAAACCTGCTTCTTTGCTCATTAGGCTCTTTTCAGAGGATTCCTTTAAAACAGGGGTCCTAAATCATTTTGTGAGCCGTGTATCACTTTGGCAATCTCATAAAGCATGTGGACCCCTTCACAGTGTGCATAAAGTGATTTTAAAACCGTGAAATAAAATATAGATGATTACAAAGTAAGGAATTATATTGGAATGTAAATAACAGAATGATTAAATAGTTTAGAGTAACGTAAGAGTTTCCTTATAAATGCATTAAATCAAGACCTAGTGGTACGTCTAATAATAGCATGATTTCAAAGTGGGGAGAAATGCATATACATTACAATATCTATAATACCTGATATGAAGTATCTGAGGTTTCTACTGGTAACTAAGTACAAATTTCTGCTAATACTATTAAGAATTTCACTATATTCATAAATGAAGGAAATACTAAAATTCAGTCACAAGTTAGTTAAAATAAAGGCATATTTTCCCATACAAGTTCATGGTTTCACTAAATTCTATCCTTTGATTACTGAAATTCATTGGAAGAGCAGTTGCTTTAAAAAGATATTTCTATGCTTAGAAATTCTTTCTTTAATGTTTACAATGAGAAGGAAAATTTAACATCACATCTATAGTTTCTTATGAATACTTTTTATTAATAATTCAAAAGGGTAATATCTTTAGGCATATTCTGAGTAGACTCCAAGAGGCCATCTCTTTACTATTCCAAATTGTTTGCTGTTCCCTGATGGAAAACAGTTACTCATTAGTTGTTCACTTGTACTGCAGGAATGGCACTTAGCCACAAAATTAGCTTAAATTTCCTACTTGTGAAAAGGATTATAATAATCCTTGTAGTCCCATTGTTTTGCTATAATTTCAACACTTGTAACTAACTAATGCTTATTTGCTTAGACCTCTTTAGCTTTCAGTATCACTGACTTCTATTTCATATTTGTACAAAAATATTATAATATCCATCAGAATTCATGGGACCCTGGTTTTGCTAATTCCTTTTCATCAGGGTCTTCTTAACTTCTTTTGTAAGGAAGATCATTTTCTCAAAAATGTTAAGGTGGACAGAGATAAAAATATGAACTTAATGCTGTTACAAATCATGCAAAGTCAGACAATATAGTTTGGACATTAACTGAAATATAATCTGAATTTGTAACAGAACATGGCGAAATAAAACATTCTAGCTAAATAGGCAGATATGTAGCTAATTGGATGCATGGATGGAAGGAGGGAAGAAGAAAAATATCACAGAACATCCACAAAAGCGTAAATAACAGGGAAGATATACCACAATTTCTAAACATATTTGTCGCTGGTATTTATACATTCAAACCATGTTTTATTCCATACAAAGTCATTCCAGCTCTATTCATTACTGGCAAATATTAGTAATATTTAATTGTCATTTTTGTCTTGCTGTCTATTTGTTATATCCTCGAGTGCTTGCTATGTTTTGCTTATTTTTGAGAGGATTTACAAAGATTATTTACTCCATCATTTCTGAAAAGTACAGAAACAGTGACATCTGTACAGATGAAAGCTCTAATAAGAAGCCTATGACTATGATTGTATTCAAAGTAAAATAAATTAAACTGATGGAAAATGATTAAATAGACCCATGTAAGTGAAATAAATTATTCAGTAGGAAGGATTGTGAAGGGCAAGGAATGCAGAACACAGAAATACCACAAATATGACATTGACAAAGATCATCAAGCTTACATGATAAAATGTAAGAAATAAAATAAGAAAAATACAATATGGCCAGACATGAATCCTACATATTTACAAAACAAAACAAAATAACAAAAGAATTGATTGCCCACTAAGAAGCAAATGGAAGCATAACATGGCAAAATTGATCCAGATAGTTCTGTAGGTTTTTATTGTAATCTGCACAATTTCCATGTGTCTTGGTGGTAAATGCAAATTCCATGACTACTAGGGCTACCCAACAACATCTGCAGTCTTTATCAAAGAGGCAGTTGCACAGGAGGAGAGTTAACTGGTTCAACAACTATTCCATGTAGATGAAATTGGGGAAAGACAAGTAGAAGAAAATATAGGAGGGGATGAATTACGTATAATTGTTGAAAATCTTTGATGAACTTACTTCAGGACCCAGGCTTCTTCCTTTTTGTGATTCTACCCACTTCCATATCTTAGCTGATAGTGGGGACAGAAAGGATTGTTCTTAGGGGGTTTATATAGGATAAGCCTAGAAGTGGTCAAATCATTCTGATCCAAATTACACTGGCGAGACTCCAGTGACAAGAAAACAATCTATTGCCAGGTTAAAGGGAGATGAATTTTAGCTGAGTACCCAAGAGAAAAGGTAGTGGGGTTTTGTTGACACATCTTGTTCTTTTCTAAATAGTCTCTAACATTATTTTTATATTTATGGTTGACAATAGAGTTGTTTAGGAGATAACTACAAAAAAAAAATTTCAGTTCTACTTGATTTTGTTTCAACATTCATTGGTACTAGTTAGTGCTGGGGAAATCATGGACACATTGCAGCCATCTCCCACTCATCACTCCTTTTCCCCTCTTACTTGTTTGCATGCAGGTGTTTGGTATGTTTCTATTTTGTAAGAGACCGTAGGCAGCTAGGAGACATTAAATTTTAACCAGCCCAGCTGTTTGCCAAGGCACCAAAGTACTCAGAATATCACATTTATAAATCTTTATCTCTAATAAGCATTTGTCTTTCATGGATCCAATCGTCTAACATTATTAGACTATCTCCCATTAGACTACCTAGTCTTTGGACTTATTTAGATTCAGACATGGTCAGATAAGCATTCATTTTATAGAGTCAGATATACAATACTTCATTCATTTTGCTCTGATTTCTAGCACAGATTCCTTTCAAGAGACATTTTGGGTTTTATTTTTAAAATTTTCTTAAGTAATCATTGCCACAGAATCTGTAACTATTCTAATTTCTATCATTATAGACATAAGGATTTGGGGTACCTGAACAGAAGATGATAGAAAATGAAAGAACTTTGACAATAGAGCCCCACAAATTTGAGATGACTGCTTTTATTATTATTATTTTCCTGGACCGTAGAGCCTCTGAACACTAGTGTTAAGTCAGAGAGCAGAATTAGTCTTTTATATATATATATATATATATGTATATATATATAATTTTTAAAATTACTGACTTGCTGCACTATTTTTATTCTGAAAGCAAAGTGTATGATGTCCAAAGATGTCTCCTAATTCATTTCCATGGCGAGTGCAGCCAGAGAGAAGGGTTGCCCCATGCCAGCAGCCCCTGAGCTGTCTCACTGTCCTTCCACACACATAAACCACCAATCCCCACTACCCTTTCCAGATTCTTTTTTTTGCTTTTTGTTTTTTTTTAAGTTTTTGGTGCTGATGCATTTGTTTTATTTGTTTTTTGTTTGTTTGTTTCTTACCATTGCTTTTTGTATTTTCCAGCAAGTTACTGATGATTCTTATATGACTTGAGGTCTGGGATGTGTTATAGATTGCAGCCTCAGATCCTGGCACAGTCCGTTGATGTGATACATTCTTAACAGGTGACAAATTCTTAACCTCCTTTCTACAATTAGGTATTTGAGTCAATTTTACCTTGGGCATTTGCTTTTCAGTAACACATTTACTCTCCTATAAAGGGAGCTCTGACTGATGCTTACCTCATCCAAATCTTCATTTTCACAATATACACACAATTTATCCTTTATTCAATGCACATAACAGAACATGCTCTGGTACATGGATGTCTACCATTTAAATCGCATTAACATTGTAGGCATACTTATTCACTGATATCTCAATGCTGGTACTTAACTTGCCACATTTACATGAAATATATAAATTCCTGAGCATGAGATTTTGATGACACTCAAGTTTTCTGTTTTTTTTTAAACAATGTAATCATTACTCTCAATTACAAACTTTATCTGTTCATTTACTTATTCTTTCAGTCAATAGATATTATGAATATATATACAATATGTATATATCCATACATGAGATATATATATACCTATATAATATGGTTATATATATAATATGTATCTCTATCAGTTGCTTTAAAAATGCACAGATTAAATAGATATCGGTACTGATTTTATTGGGTATTCAAAAATAGTTGTCTAAAGAGAGAGAGAGAAACTGTATGTATGAATGTATGTATGTGTGAGAAGGAGAGAACTGTTTACGAGAGAGAGGGAGAGGGGAGAGGAGAGAGGGGAGAGGGGAGAGGGGAGGGGGAGCAATCGCTAAAAAAACATTAGATAAAGAAGATCTATGTACTTCTATGGCAGTTTAGAAGAAAAGAGTAAGTCAAACTGAAGGAAAGAGGGAAAGCTTGTTTTTGGAGATGATACCTGAATTTGCTCTAAGAAATGTATCAAATTTAAATATATAATGCATCTCAAGCTGATGAAGGTGTGATGGCATGGAGAATTCTTTATTTCATGTATCTAATACTTTATCATTTCATTTCTTTCCTCATTGCCTGTGTATTTCTTTAGACATACATCTAAAAATATACACATTAAGACATATATCTAAAACTAAAAATGAATGTGCCTAAGAAAAGTAAATATAGTTTTGTATACTTTCACTTTGTGTATTTTTTAAAGCCCTTCCTTTTCACGTTGCTCTATGTTATATGTTCACTAATTACTACAGTTCCTGAAATTCTCATAACCATGTAGGATAAAAAAAAGTCTTTCATAACCAACTGGTTTATCTCAGATGACCAATTTGGTAATTTATTTAGCAATGGAGACTGCTGTGTAATTTTTTTTAAAATTCATTAACATCTTTGAAAACTTAGATTTAGGCAAATATTTGCAAATATTCTATGTCATTTTGACATTAGTCTGGGCCCACTATATCATTTGAAATATAAATGTAAATAATTAATATGGCATTTTCATGTGATAATTTAAAGATTCATGACAATGAGGGCTATAACTGAATATAACTCATTTCCACAGTAGTATAGAAACATCAATAAATCAATATTTAAAACACATCCTTGTAAATTCTATTAGGAAAAAATGCTGATGATCAAGTCTTAAGGGAAACTAGACTGCTTCGGTCATAAGCAGCTCTGTAGAAACAAATTTGAAATATATACACTTGGTTCTACTGGGACTTTGAATAACTCAACTTAATATCTCAGAAGAAGCCACAAGTGTGTTAAAAAAGGAAACTAATGCATGTAGAAGCCAGACTAATCAAGGAAAACAGTGCTAAGGCATATGTTGTTTTCTTTGTAGAAAAATCCAAATGGGACTTTCTGACGACAGACTGAAATTAATTTTATAGGCATTAACATTTGTCAGTTTTTCGCTCATGCGAGGAGAGAGCATTTCCCTTGATGGTAAAACAAACTGTCAGTATCAAGGGGAACATAAATTGAGACTCACAGCTAGGTCTTTAACTCTTTATAATCAATTGGCTTTACATCAGCCTTGGTTTAATAGTTCTCATATAGTTTATGAACTTTTCCCTATGTAAATATGTTGGTTAAAATAGTGTTAGATATTTTTTACTGAATGGCTAATATTTTAACATCAAGATGTGTTAAATTTTACAAAATTTTACCTTCCATTCTCAATTTTTGGAGCAACTTTGTAAAAGTAAAACATGGATCTGTATTAAAAATCATTTCACATATTTTGGAGATTAAAAATTTAGTATGCAAAACCAGAAAAAATGAATTATATTTTATCCATGTTCAATTGCTATATGTCCTTCTAGTGGAACAAACAAACAAAAGCCACTGTTGGTTTATGTAAAAAAAAAAAATCTGTGAATTCCATCTTCTTGAGATTTACAATGGAAACTCTGATATGATACCTATAATTTACCTATAATTTAATCCATCATAGAGGCATTTATTTTTTGAATAAGTGTATATTTGTAGCACATTTTATGCCAGGAACTGTGTTACATACTCAAAGACAGTCTCAGGCCACAAAGATCTTGTAATCTAAAATTTACATGATACTCAATTAAATGACATAATACATTTCAACAAGATTTATCTTCATATGACCATGAAATTTAAACCTTATAATCTATTGTATATTTTGTATTTAGTGATGGAAATCACTATTACCTTCCTTATAATTTAATTTACTTTATTGAAGCTTTTAAAAAGAGGAGTTTAAGCAATAATCTAAATTGTTTTCCTAAACAGGAATCTAATATTTGTCTCGATAACATTTAGTGCCCTTAAGTATCTGAAAATTCTGATAACAGAAAATCTATTTCTTTTTCACGTACCCTATTCGATCTTGAATTTAGTTTTAGTTTAGTTTTTTTAATGGCAGGATACTATTGTCATGTATTAATTTGTATTTCCCTAATGCTTTGCACTCAAAAATTATTTTCTTTCTACTAGTAAGTATTTTCCTTCTTGTGAACATACATAGATGGGTGAGACACCCAATATGTGACCAACAAAATATTGTAAACATAGGACTACTGGGTAAAAAAAAATATGGTGAGGATGAAAATATCTTTTAGGCAAAATAACGAAATGTACACTTGACATATATTTTCTACTACAAAAGAGTAAGCTACAAAGCCTTAGTTCTAAAGAACAGTCAGGAGGGGACCTGTCATTGGAAAACAGGTAAGGGTTAAAAGGAGTCCCCTGGTGGAGTCAAGCTCAATCTTTACCAAGTGTCAGCAGCCACCCATGGATCTAGGGCATCCCCCTTAATTTGTTTTTTAATATGTTACATTTGTAATATTTTGGCTTTCTAATAATCTTAGTCTCTTTCATTTCCTTTATTTGGATCATTATTTACATTACAATTTACCCCTAATAACTACTTGGTAAAAAGTTATACTTTATATGTCTAATATTTTAACACAGCCTATAAATTTTACTAGGCATATTTATAGCAAAACAGAAGGAATCATCATCTCTAACATCTTTACTTCATTCAATTTATACTACTTTAACTTAGATTTTTCCTAAATATGTTTGCTCTTGTGATGTATTTTATTTCTGTTTTGTGTTTGCATGTTGTTGTTTAACACAGTTAATGTTTGTTCAGAACTAACTTCATATTTACCATTTTCTTTGTTCATCATTTATTGTGCATCTCAGAACTTTATGACCAAAGAGAAGTATTTTGCAATGTCTTTGATTTAGTTTTTTTGCTGGAAACTTTTCCCCAGTTTTGCCCATTTATATTTAAATATCATTTATATAGAAAAACAAATAACTTAAAATAACTAAGACAAATGAATATTAAGACAAAAACTGGAAAACAAGAAACAAGATAACAATAATTAATATAGTGCAAGGAAATAGTAGTAGACCAATGAAATAGAGTCTAGAAACAAATCCATAAATATATAGTAAACTGTTTCCAAAAAAGGAACAATTGTAATTTAATTGTTAAAAAATGGTCTATTTCAATAAATAGTTCTGGGTCATTTGGTTATCTATGTCTGAGATGCATTATATATCCAATATGAAAGGTAAAACAAACTTTCCAGACAACATTGGAGGCATTTATATTCATTAATTTTAGGTAAATAATATTTTCTTAAATCTGAATGTATTAGTTTCCTATTGCTGCTGTAAAATTACCATAATATGTGAAGTCTAAAGGACCACAAATTTATTATCTTACAGTTCTGGAGGT
>JAQZBX010082543.1:0-13508 GCA_029593785.1 Cabassous unicinctus | reverse complement strand
TTTTTTTTGTTCTTTTTTTGGGGGGGGGTATACAATCTGTGGCAATGACACATTGCCTCATCTAAATATGCTTTCCATTTACATTTATCAATATGACAGAAAGGTATGAAATGTCTTATTCTATATTAATTTTCTCATATACTCCATATGTTTTATTTTGTTTTATCTTGTGTGCTTCCAAGTTGAGAGTTTGGAATAATTTTTCTCAGATTTTAATTTACCTGTTAGGTAAATTTTAACTTTGTTTCTATAAAGCTTACTTTTATGGGGTTCCTATGTGTTGCCACTTGAGAGCCTCCTTGTTATTTGAATGTGGCCTCTCTCTAAGCAAAACTCAGCATATTAATGCATTACCTTCACCCCAGCATGGGACATGACTCCCGGGGATGAGCCTCCCTGGCAAAAAGGGATTAATACCAAGTGCCAACTGCCAATATGACTGGAAAAAGACCTTGCATAAGAGGGGAAAAAGGGTAAAGACAACTGAGTTCATGTGGCTGAGAGATGTCAAAGAGGGTTGGGAGGTCACCCCAGAGGTAACGCTTATGCACAACTCAGTAGAATCTCATAGAAAACCAAAGTGGATATCACCCCACACATAGGGGCTCCTGAGGGCTCTGGAGACACCCAGGTCCCATATAAAGGGGGATGGCTCCAGAGATTGATGCCTTATCAGTGATCTCTACTTTGGAATCTGTGCTCCTGAGAGTGACAGAGTTGTACTAAAATAAGTCCTCCCTGCACATGGTCCATCAGTCCCTTCTATTGAAACCTATATGTGATGCTGGAGTCTGTAAGTGTACTTCCAGAGACTGGAGCCTCTGGCCTGCCCATGTGCCAGCTGTGCCTGGGATCTTGGTGGAGCTACAGCTCCTACTCTATATCCCAGTGGATTCACCCAGGTCACCTGGTGAGACGATGATGGACAACGGCCTTCCCAGGGAATATAGAGAGCCTGCAACTGCAGGTGGGGTAATCCCATCCACCATATACTTGGGATATAAGCCCCCTCTCACTTGGAGGTGGAGTGGACATCACCATCCCAGACTCCTCAGGATTGGAGGAAGAGCTATGGACTAGAGTGGACTTAATGTTATTCTGTTGTAGACATATTGTGATCCAAGCAGTGGAAGAAATTATAACAGTGAGGTGGAGTCAGTGGCCACTATATGCTTTTGGGACAGGGAAGAGTAAAGCAGTTGCAATACAGGGGCTTTTTCAGGACTTGGGAATTATCATGAGTGACATTACAAGGACAGATATTGGCCATTTTACATCAGCATATACCATGCAGAACTGTGCGGGAGATACTGTTGTCTACAATGTGAACTATGGTCCATGCTTAGTGGCAAAGCCCCAGGATGTGTATATCCATTGCAGGTGATGTGCCACACTAATGAAAGATGTTTATATGGGATGTTATGGGAGGTGTGGTAGGTGGGGAACATAGGAATCCATGTAATTTTTGTGTAACATTTATGTAATCTAAACATCTTTTAAAATATATGTATATATATACAAATTTTAATAAAATATATTAAAAAAATAAAGGGAATTATGCAGGTTGAATGGAGAAAACAGGAGAGAGAGAGCTGGAGGAGAGTGTAAGAACAACTAAAAAGACAAAAACAGAAATAAAAACAATGTATGACACATATAAATCCAAGAA
Source organism: Cabassous unicinctus (assembly GCA_029593785.1). Lineage (NCBI taxonomy): Eukaryota > Metazoa > Chordata > Mammalia > Cingulata > Chlamyphoridae > Cabassous > Cabassous unicinctus. Next base: position 11,839 of record JAQZBX010082543.1, on the reverse strand, counting down.
AATATGTCTAATATAAGTAATTCCTAGAGATTAATAACACTGAGGGTTAATGGATTAAACTCACCATTCAAGAGACACAGATTGCCAGAAAGGATAAGGAAATATGACACATCTATATGTTGTCTACAAGAAACCCACCTTAGACTCAGGGATTAAAGGGGCTGAAAGTGAATTGGGGGAAAACAGTCTAACAAGCAAACAATAACCAAAAAAGGGTGGGAGTAGCTATACTAATATTGGACAAAATAGGCTTGTAGCTATTGGGCAATTTGTTGTAATTATGAATTTCATAAATATAACTGGATCATGCTTGTAAACTGATCTTTTAATCTGGGCATGATTAAGTCAGTGGGGCATTGAGCACCAACCCCTTGGTGGATGGGGGGAAGAAAATATAAATGGCATCACAAAGAACAGAGTTGCAGAAGTTTTTGAGAAAGAGTTTCGATGTTGGAGTTTTGATGGTGGACAGCAGGCCCCAGGAGAAGACAAGTGAGCCATTCGTCTGAGAGTCTACACCTGACCTTGTGGAGGAACCAGAAGAGCTAAGCCCAGAGAGAAACACAGCCCTGGGAAGAGAGGAACCCAAGAAGCTTGAACCCTGGCAAACATTGGCAGCTGTCTTACTCCAACAAGTGGCAATGGACTTTGGTGAGAGAAGAAACTTAATGCCTTATGGCCTGGTGTCTTTGGACTTCTACCCCAAACAAACACCCTTTACAAAAACCAACCCATTTTTGGTATTTCACATTAGCACCCCTTTGACTGACTAATACAAGGCTTTAAATGCAAAATTGTTATAAGAGAAAAAAATGTACACTATATATTAGTGAAAGGGATAATCTTTCAAGAAGAAAGAACATTCATAAACATTTATGCACCTAACAGGGGTGCTTCAAAATACATGAGGCAAGCATCGGAAAAACTAAGTGGAGAAATAGATGCCTCAACAATTGTCGTGGAGGCTTTAATACACCATTATCACATTTGGACTGAACATATCAACAAAGAATCAATAAAGAACAAGAGAATGATTAATACAATAGCACATTTCAATCTAATAGACCTATACAGCACACTACATCCCTGAAAAGCTGTATATACATTCTTCTCAAGTGCACATGGATCATACTCCAAGATAGACCACAAGCTAGGCCACAGAAAAAAATCACAATGAATTCAGTAAGATTGAGATTATATAAAGCAATTTCTCTGAACACAATGGAAGGAAATTGGAAATTAGTAAGGGCCAGAGAACCAGATTAGGCACAAAGATATGGAAGTTTAAGATCTATAGTTTACATTATAGTCCAAAAGATAAAATCCTATGCACCATGATTTTTCATACTTTCTGCCAATATCTGCCTTTAGATTGGAAAATTTAAGCCTTTTACTTTTTATTTTTTAATGTTCTTTATTAGAAAAGTCGTGAGCTTAAAAAAACAGTTTGCCTAATGTGCAGAATTCCTATATGTCATCCCTCCCCCAACACCTTGCATTATTATGAAATATTTATTACAGATTATGAAAGAACATCATCAGAATATTACTAAGTATGGTCCATAGCTTACATTTGGTATATATTTTTTCTCTACACACCCCCTTTATTAAGACCTTCCTTTATTAAGACCATATATTAGTATTGTACATTTGTTGTACTCATGAAAGAATGCTCTCATATTTGTACTGTTAACCAAATTCCATCATCCATTACATAGTTCATTGTGTTATACAGTCCCATGCCTTTTACCATCCAAAGTGGACACTCATTACCTCTCATTTTCATCACAGAGTTGTGCAGTCATCACCTCGGTAAATTTTTAATGTTTTCCTTAGTCCAAAAAAAACCCCTATACCCCATATTATTGATCATTAGCATTGATAATAGTACCTTCTTTGACATTGATGCAAGAATATTGCAATATTGCTGTTAACTACAGTCTGTAAGTTACATTAATTGCATTTTCCCCATGCATCACCATATTCTCATCACATTGTATAGTGCCATACATTTTCTAGTTCATGTAAGAACATTCTTGTATCTGTACTATTAACCACAATCCTCAACCACCGCCAGGTTCACTATGTATTCAGTCCCTTTATTATTTTCTAGCTTTCTTTCATTTGAAGGTTACATCTCTAGACTTCCTCTTTTCACCACAGTCACATTTATGAACCAATCATGTTAGTTATGGTCACTATAATGTGTTACTATCAACTCTGTTTCCACACATTTACAGTCAAGCTAACTAAAAATTCTACATGCATCAGATATGTTGTTTCCACATATTTTCACCCATTGAGTATGCTATATTATCACCTTGACAAAGCCCTTTGATGCACAAAATTGTTTCTAACTTTGAGGAAGTCCCCTTTTTCCAAAATTTCTTTCATTGCTCATGTTTTGGTTGTAAGCATTAAGAAAGCACCAACTACCACCAGGTCTTGAAACACTTTCCCTACATTTTCTTCTAGAAGTTTTATGATTCTTGCTTTTATATTTAGATCTTTGATCCATTTTGAGTTAATTTTTGTATAAGGTATGTGATAGGGGTTCTCTTTCTTTCTTTTGGCTATAGATATCCAGTTTTCCCAACACCATTTGTGAAATACACTGTTCTGCCCCATCTGCTTGGGTTTGAGAGCCTTGTCAAAAGTCACTTGACCATAGATGTGAGGGTCTGTTTTTGAAGCATCAGTTTGGTTCCATTAGTCTATTTGTCTTTCTTTATGCCAGTACCATGCTGTTTTTTTTATCAATGTAGATATGTAATAGGATTTAAAGTGTGGAAGTGAGAGTCCTCCAACATTGTTTTTCCTTTTAAGATGTTTCTTCCTATTCAGGGCCCATTACCCTTTAAAATAAATTTAAGAACTGGGCTTTACATGTCTTTGAAAAATGCTAGATATTTAGTTATCCTATCCATGAACATGGAATGTTCTTCAATTTATTTGTCTGCTTTGATTCCTTTTGATAATGCATTGTAGTTTTCTGAATACAAGTGCTTTACATCCTTGGTTAAGTTTTTTCCTGAATATTTATTCTTTGTGTTGTGAGTATAAATGGAATTTTGTCCTGACTATGCCCTCAGATTGCTCATTACTATGGTATAGAAACACTACTGATTTTTTTCATATTTATTGTGTATCCTACCCTTCTGCTGAATTCATTTATTAGCTCTAGTTCCCTGTACATTTTTTGGGATTTTCTAGGTAAAAGGTTATATCTGTGAATAGTGATATTTTTACTTCTTCTTTTCCAATTTGGATGCCTTTTATTTCTTTTTCTTGCCTGATTGCTCTAACAAGAACTTCTAGCACTATATTGAACAACAATGGTGACATTGGGCCTCCTTGTCTTGTTCCTGATCTCATTGGGAAAGCTTTCAGACTTTTACCATTTAGTGTAATATTAGCTGTGGGTTTTTCATATATATCCTTTAAAATCTTGAGAAAGTTTCCTTCTATTCCTAGCTTTTGGAGTGTTTTCTATTATCAAGAAAGGATGTTGGATTTATTCAAATGCCTTTTCTCAATAAATTGAGATGATCAATTAATTTTTCTTTGGTTTATTAATGTGTTGTATTATGCTGATTGATTTTCTTGTGTTCAGCCACTCTAGCTTGCCTGGTTTAAAACACATTGATCATGATGAATTTTTCTATTAAGATGTTGTTGGATTTGATTAGCAAGTATTTGTTGAAGATTTTTGCATTTGTATTCATTAGGGAAATTGTTGTGTACTTTTCTTTTTTCATAGTACCTTTATCTGGCTTTGGTATTAGGGTGATATTGGCTTCATAGAATGAGCTTAGTGGAATTCCTTCCTGTCAATTTTTTGGAAGAATTTGATGAAGATTTCTTTTAAATCTTCTTTGAATGCATGGTAGAATTAAATTGTGAAGACATCTGGTCCTGGACCTTTCATTTTGGGGAGTTGTTTGATGACTGTTTCAATCTTTTTGTGATTGGTTGGTTTAGGTTTTGTATTTCTTCTAGGGTTACTGTAGGTCATACATATGTTCCTAGGAATTTTTCCATTTCATATACATTGTCTTGTTTGTTGACATACAGTTGTCATAGTATCATCTTACAATCTTATTTATTTCTATTGTTTCAGGAATAATGTCCCCATTTTCCTTTCTCATTTTATTTATTTATATATTCTTTTTTTCTTTGTCAGTCTAGCTAAGTGTTTGTCAATTTTAATGATTTTCACAAAGATGAACTTTCAGTTTTGCTAATTCTCTCTACTGTTTTTTTTATCTCAATTTCATTTATTTCTCCTCTGATCTTTGTTACTTCATTCCTTCTGTTTGGTTTGGACATGGTTTGCTGCTCTTTTTCTAGTTCCTCCAGCTGTTTAGTTAGGTCATTGATTTTAACTCTTCTTTTTTAATTTAAGCATTGAGCGCTATAAATTTCTTTCTCAGCACTGCTTTCACTGCATCCATAGGATTATTGTGTTGTGTTCTCATTTAAATCATCTCAGGATATGTATTGATTTTATTGCAATCTTTATTTGACCCACTGATTATTTAATAGTGTGTTGTTTAATCTCCATATACTTCTGAATTTTCCTCTCTACTGCCTGTTGTTGATTTCCAGCTTCATTCCATTATGATTGGAGAAAGTGCTTTTCTATTTTTGATCCTTTTTAATTTATTGACATCAGCCTTGTGACCTAACATATAATCTATCCTAGTGAAAATGCATGGGCACTTTGAAAAGAATGCATGTCCAGCTCTCTTGGGGCGCAATGTTCTCTATATGTCTATTAGGTTTGTTTCATTTATCATATTATACCAGCTCTCTGTTTCTTTGCTGATCCTCTGCCCACAAGCTCTATTCAATGATGACTGTGGTGTCTTGAAGTCTCCAACTATTATTGTAGAGATGTTTATTTCTCCCTTCAGTTTTGCTAGTGTTTGCCTTATGCACTTTGAGACACCTTGGTTAAATGTGTATATATTTATGATTATTATTTCTTCTTGGTGAATTGCCCCTTTTAATATGTATGGTCCCTCCTTGTCTCTAATAACAACATTGCTTTTAAAGTCTGTTTCATCCAATATAAGTATAACTGCTTTTTATTATAGCATGAATGGAATATCATTGCCCAGCCTTTAAGTTTCAATCTACTTGTATCCTTTGGTCTAAGGTGAGTCTCTTTGAGATGGCTTATAGATGACTTATATTTTCCTATCTCTTCCATCAGTCTGTGTCACTTGATTGGGGTGTTTAATCCATTAACATTCAAAGTTATTTCTGTAAAGGTAATTCTCAATTCTCCCGTTTTGATCTTTGGGTTTTATCTTTCACATATTGTTTTTGCCACTCTTTTTTATATTTTGAGTTATTTTTACTGATATAATCTTCATTTCTAGACTCTCTTCCAAGCATGGCTCTCCTGTCTTTTCTTTTCAGGCTGTAGCACTCCCTTTAATATTTCCTGTAAGGCCAGCCTCTTGTTTACAATCTCTCTTAGTTTCTGCTTATCTATTAATATTATAACCTCACCATCATTTTTGAAATACAATCTTGTGATATAAGATTCATTGCTGGCTGCTATTCTCTTTCAGTTTCTTAAATATATTACATCACTTCTTTCTTGCTTCCATGGTTTCTGATGAGAAATCATCACTTAATCTTATTGGGTATCACTCATATGTGAAGAACTGCTTTTATCTTTCTGAGTTCATTATTCTCTCTTTATATCTGGCATTTGATATTCTGATTAATATTGGTCTTGGAGTAGGTCTATTCAGAGTTATTCAGATTGGAATTGTTTGTGTTTCTTGGACACAGATACCTATGTCTTTCAATAGAGTTGGGAAATTTTCCATCATTATTTCCTCAAATATTCCTTTTGCCCTTTTTCCCTACTTGTCTTTTTCTGGGACACCCATAAAACATATTTTTGCATATCTGTTGTCATCATTTATTTCCCTGATACCCTGTTTAATTTTTCCCATTCTTTTCTTTATCTGTTCTTTTGTGTGTTCACATTCAGGGGCCCTGTCTTCAAGCTTGCTGATCCTGTTTTCTCCTTTAAATCTGCTGTCATATGCTTTTAGTCTATTTTTAATTTCACTTACTGTCTGTTTCATTCTATAAAGTCTGCTATTTTTTCTATGTATTCTTTCAAATTATTCTTTGTGCTCACCCCTTAGCTCATAATGTACTTAATCTCTTTAGCTATCTTATTGAATTTGTTAAAAGATTTGTTTGAATATCTGTGATTAATTGTCTAAACTCCTTTTTGTCATCTATAGATTTAGTTTGTTCCTTTGACTGGGCCATATCTTCCTGATTTTTTTTTTAATATTTATTCTATTTATTTATTTTTCTCTCCCCCCTATTGTTTTTGTTCTCACTCTATACTCTCTGAGTGTTCTTCTGTGTCTGCTTGTCATTTCTTTACATAGCACTGGGAACTGATCCTAGGACCTTCTGGAGTGGAGAGAGGCACTCAATCTCTTCCCCCCCACACTCCAGCTCCCTGGTCTTCTGGTCTCTTATTGTCTTTCCTCTGTGTGTCTTTTGTGCATCATCTTGCTGTGCAAGCACTCCACATGGGCCAGCAATCCACATAGGCCAACAGTCTGTGTGGGCCAGCACTCCACTCAGGCCATCTCACCACATGGGCCAGCTTGCCTTTCACCAAGAGGCCCTGGGAATCGAAAACTGGACATTCTATATGGTAGGCAGGAGCCCAATCACTTGAGCCACATCCATTTCCCTCTTCCTATCTCTTAGTATGGCTTGTAATTTTTGGCTGGTGACATAGCATCTGATCTACTTGATGTATTTTTTCTGAGTTCAGTTTTTCTTTTTAGTCTAGCACTTTCTATGTTATTGGCTTTGTGCTACAGCCCTCTTTAATATTTGGTTTAACTTATTTTGGAACATTATAATGAACCCTGTTTAGCCAATCTGAAGTTTTTCAATACTTTTAAATCTATTTCTTGCCCATTCTCCCTTTCTAGGGGTGGAGTAGAAGCCAAGGATGCAGTTGGTACTTTAAACTCTGGGAGCAGAAGATACACACATTTCCCTAGGCACAAATGGATCTTCTCCCAACATTCTCCTCTGTCAGGAGTAGGGATGGAGCTGAAACTGTGTGCACTAATTGGAACTGCACAGGCCAAGACCATCTGTTGCTGCCTGGAGATACTGATGAAGCTCCCTGTCTCTCCCTCCCTTGCCTGGGGCAGGGATGGGGCTGCAGGTGTGAACAGTAAACTAACTCATGAAACACAAAACTGACTGAAGTTGTGCAGAGAGAATGTCAAAGCACTGGCCCTCCTCCTCCTCTGCCAGGGCCAATGATGGAGTCAGAAGTATGCCCAAGAATCTGGTCCCTGTGAGTCAAAAGTGATTTCAGTGGCCCAGAGAGGCTGATGAAGCACTGTCCTTCCTTCTCTGTCAGAAGTGGGAATGGAGGCACTGGTGTGTCCAAGAATCTAGTCCATGTGGGACAAATGCAGCTGCAGTTTCCCCAAGAGGCTGAGGGAACACTGCCCTCCTTCCTGTTTTGTTGGAAGTGGGGATGGAGCCACTTGTGTGCTGGCTGAATGTGCCTACAGGTGCCTGTAGAGGCTGAGGAAACACCATCTTGCTCCTGGAATAATTGAGGCAGGGATGTAACCACAAAGGTGCCCAACAATCTAATCCATGGAGGCCAAAATTGACTACAGTTGCCCAGAGTGGCTGTTGCAGGTATTTCCAACTTCCTCCATGTTGGAGGAGGGGCTGTCACCTAGGCTATGGCAGCAATCTGACCGACCTTAGTGGAAAGTAGCTAGTCACTACTGTCATTGCAATTTTCAGTCTGCCCTGCTTCTTCTCATTCTGGGTGATAGATGTAAAATGGAGGCTGCTAGCCTCTTTCCAACATGGACAGGTTCAAACTTTAGATGTACTTGGGATTGGACTTTAAGCCAACTGAATTTACTAATCAGTAGCTGATTTTGCTATGATTGTCTCTTTCTTCTTCATTTGTGGGAGGTAAAGCTTCCAACTCCAAACAGGGAATAGCTTCTGAGGCATCTTGCCACAACAGCTGGGAATGGTAACCAGCCTTCATGGTATGGAGTGCTCTACTCATGAATCTTTACTGCAGATGAGCACTCTCTTTATGTTCTTCCAAGGATGTTGAAAGATGCTCTTCTGGTCTCCTGGGCTCCCCAAACAGGTGATTTAGATAACTTTGGTTGATTGTTAACTGCATGGTAGGAGGAGCTGACTCTTGGAGCTCCCTACTCTGCTGTCAGCTTTCCTCTCTTCTCTAAGCCATTTAAATTTCTTAAAATTTAATTTTCATTTTTTATTAGAGAAGTTGTGAGATTACAAAACATCATGCATAATGTGCAGACTTTCCATACATCCCCCTTCCACCAACACCCAACATTATTGTGGAGCATTTGTTACAGATTATGAAAGAACATGATCTATTACCACTAACTATGGTTCATAATATATATTTGGTATATTTTTTAACATGCCCTCTATTATTAACTCTCTGAATTAATATTGTACATTTTTTATAGTTAATGGGAGAACACTTTCATATTAGTACTAACCATAGTTCATCTTCCACCAGTTGGTTCACTGTTATGCAATCCCATGCCTTGTACATTCTATCCAAAGTATACTCTCAGTAGCTCTCACTTTCATCACATACTTTTGCAGGCAACACCCCAGTAAACCTTTTAATGTCTTCCTTTGTTAAAAAGGAAAAATCCCATACCCCCCTATTATAGCATTGACTTTGGTGTAAGACTATTTCAATATTCTGTTTACTATAGTGCATAAGTCACATTAATTGTATTTTCCCATGCATCACTATATTCTTCCCACCTTGTAATTGTGATGAACATTTGGTCTACTTCATAGAATAACATGCTTTTATGTGTATTAACCACAGCCCTCATCCACTTCTGGGTTCAGTATGTTATTCAGTCCCTAGATTATTCTCTAGCTTTTTCAATTGACATTTAAGAAATTTAATTTTGCTCTTCAACATTTGGCAATAATCTCTTGGTGCAGGGAAGCACATCCTGAGACTCATCCTCATGCTGGGAGGAAAATAATGTGTTTTTATGCCTACTTTGGCTTAAAGAGAGGCCACATTTAAGCAACATGAAGGTCCTCAGAAGGTAAATCTTAGGAAACATATAATATTAACCTAAGTTTCCATTTCAGAAGAAAAGGATCATAAGTACAATCATCAATATCAAGGGCGTGGTGCAATGGTTCATTCTCCTTCACTAGGTACAAGCCCTGTACTTGAGAGATTCTGGCTGTCCCATTAGAGAATGTAGCAGAACTCCTCAGAATGGGAATTCAATATTCTTTCAGTTATTGTGTGCAGCTCCACTCACTGTTACAATGCCCCATGGAAACTTGAACACATTCATATGCCTTAGAGGCATATCCCAGATGAATCTCTTCCATGCATACTCCCAACATCAACACCCCACACCAGTGTTCTTCATCTGTCACAGTAGTGACCCTTCTGTGATCCAAAACCTCTCCAAAAATGAAGCCAAGAAAATCACCAAATAAAAATAAAAAGGAAATGAAATAATGGTAGTTTTAAAAATAACATTTAAAATGCAAAAATATTCTAAAAATTAAATAAATGCAAATATTATTCTTTATAGACTTACTGTTATTCTAACAATGGAAGAACTTTTATCATTGATATGGAAGCAGTGGCCACTACAGGGTCTGAGGGGAAGGAGAGGGAAAAATCGGTCTAATGTAAGGTCATTTTGGGGACATTGGAATTGTCCTTCATGATGTTGCAATGATGGATACAGGCCATTATATGTCTTGTCATAACTTACAATATTGTATGGGGCAGAATGTAAAGTACAATCTAAACTATAATACACAGTTAGTGGCAATGCTTCAATATGTGTTCAAAAATTGTAGCAAATGCAACACACTAATGAAGGATGTTGTTAATGTGGGAAACTGAGGGAGGTGGAGAGAGTGGGGCATATGGGATCCCCTGTATTTTTTATGTAACTTGTATGTAATCTAAAGTCTCTTTAAAATAAATAAATAAATTTAATTAATTAATTAATTAAAAGATAAAACATAGGACTGCATAATACAGTAAACCATTTTGTAGATGATGGACTGTAGTTAGTAGTACAAATATAAAATGTTTTTTTCATTAATCATAAGTGCACAACACTAATACAAAGGGTTAATAATAGGGTGGTGTATGGAAAATGCAACCTAATATAAACTATGGGCAATGGTTAATAGTACTATTTTAATAATTTTTTAAAATCAATTATAAGAAAGGTAACTGCTCTTTAAAAAATTACTACAGTTACAAAAATGTGTTATCAACAAGACTCTAGCTCTGTAAGTCTGCTCAATTTGCTTATTTCATATCAGTGAGGTCATGTATAATTTTCCTTCAGTGGTTGATTTGCTTCACTCAACATAAGGTCTTCAAGATTCATAAATGTTATGCAGTGTGTTAATACTGCATTCCTTCTTAAAGTTGAGTAATATTCCATTGTATGGATGTACCACAATTTATTTACCCATTCATCTCTTGATGGACATTTGGGTTGTTTCCAACTTTTGGCACTAGTGATTAATGCTGCTAAGAATATTGGTGTGCATATATCTATTCATGTCCCTGCTTTCAATTCTTCTGGGTATATACCCAGAGGAGGGACTGCTGGATCATATGGCAGTTCTATAGCTAGCATCCTGAGGAACCACCAAACTGTCCTCCACAATGGCTGCAAAATTCTACATTCCCACTAGTAGTGGATGAGAGTTTCCATTCCTCCATATCCTTTCCAACTCTTGTAGTCCTGTTTTTTTAATAGCTTCCAGCCTAATGGATGTAAGATGAAATCTCATTGTAGTTTTGATTTGCATTTCCCTATTTGCTAGTGATGTTGAGAATCTTTTCATGTGCTTTTTATCCATTTATATTTCTTATTTGGAGAAGTGTCTATTTAAATCACTTGCCCATTTTTAAAATGGGTTGCCTTTTATTTTTGAAGTGTACAATTTCTTTATATATGCTGGATATTAGGCCCCATCAGATATATGGTTATGAAATATTTTTTACTTTGAGTAGGATGACTTTTCACTTTCTTGATAATTTCCTTTGAGGTACAAAAGTTTTTAATTTTGAGGACGACCCATTTATTTATTTTTTCTTTCATTGCTTTCATGAACTCCTAAAGTTCATGAAACCGTTTCTTAACATGAGCTCCTGTAGATGCTTCCCTACATTATCGTATAGGAGCTTTATGGTCTTGGCTCTTATATTTGTGTCTGTGATCGAACTTAAGTTAATTTTTGTAGAAGGTGTGAAGTGGTATTAATTTCTCATTATTTGGATTTGGATATCTAGTTCTCAAAGTACCATTGGTTGAAGAGGCCCTTCTCTCCCAGTTGAATGGGCTTGGTGGCCTTGTCAAATATCAGAATACTCTATATGTTGGAATCTATATCAGAACTCTCAATTCAGTTCCATTGTTTGATATGTCAATCCTTGTGCCAATGCCAGGCATTTTTGACCACTCTCACTTTGTAGTATGTTTTAAAGTCAGGTAGTGTGATTCCTCTGATTTCATTTTTCTTTTTTCATTATATCTTTGGTTATTCAAGACCCCTTGCCCTTCCAAATAAATTTCACAGGAAGCTTTTCCAATTCAGTAAAAAATGCTGTGATAATTTTTATTGAGATTGTGTTAAATTTGTAAATCATTTTGTATAAGATAGACATCTTAATGATGTTTAGTCTTCCAATCCATGAACAGGGAATATTCTTCCATTTATTTAAGTTTCC
>JAQZBX010082541.1:0-13513 GCA_029593785.1 Cabassous unicinctus | reverse complement strand
TTTTGTAAGATCACGATGTTTACTGAACACTTATAGTTTATGTATGTTCATGTATGAATGACATACTTCAATAAATTGCTTTTTAAAAAATGAAAGAAATGTGTTGGCTTATGTGAGTGGAGGCATCTGGGGCTCAATGGATGTGACCCTTTAACTCTACTCCACTTAGCAGACAGGCACGATGGTTGTGGGCACGTGATGGACTCTGGCTGCTCCTCCTCGGGGTTCTCATCCTGTAGGGAAGGGGGCATCTGTTCCCGTGACGTGCTCACACAGATCCCGAGCCTGCTTTGCTTGCTGGCCAGTGCTCACACCTGAACCATGCCCTGTGGCTGAAGCCAGGCATGGGTCATACCACCCTCAACCCCACTCCCTGCAGCTGTGAGCATGAGGACCACTAAAAGGTGGAAGAACAGATGCTAGGCCTGCTCTCAGACAAACATCTACTCTGACTCTCCTCCCCGCTTTTGGGTCCCCTTTGTGGAGAGGACAGAAAGGCAGCTCTTTAAGTGCTCAATAGCTGTCTTGATTCCTGAACAGTAAAGGGAGACCCGATTGGGGTGGGTAACCAAGAAGGAGATTTGCTTCGCTCATGTACATACAGGTTGCCCTGTCCCCTGCTCGGCCATGGGCAGGGTGCTGGGACTTGACCTACAAGCCCAGCATGCTGTGTCCTCAGGCTTCCCAGAGCTCCCTCCTGGCAGAGCCTTAGGGGAGCTACAAGGAAGCTGGGAAGGCTCTGATACCACTCAGCCAAGTAACAGCAAGTGTGAAACCAAGAATATCTGTCTCTGAAGCCGTAAAAGTGAAAGAAGGAAGCCCCCCAAAAAGCCTAATGGTCAACTGTCATTGGGAAATGATTGGCTTGTTCCTGGATATTTATTTAAAGAGTCTTATATGAATGTCATATAAAAAATAGTTTGGCTCTGCTCAAATCATTATTTTAAAGGAATGAGCAAAAAAAAAATTTTTTTTAGGTTGCATTTAGTTGGCCAAGGGCTGGGTATTTGGATAAAGAAGCTATAAATAAGACAGCAAAACTCAAGTCATGGCAGGCAAATCAAACAGTAGACAAAATTTTGGAGAAACACATACACACACATGCATACTTCCAGCAGTACTGAATCTGCAGAACTTTATATTTTAAAGAAAAACAAAACGTTGTAAATAAATTCAAATCCACATCCGAGGAAAGTGATTGCATTAAATTAAAGTAGATATTATCTCTGCTGCTTCGACACTATTTGGTGTGATGTATAGAGGCAATTGGCAACATAGTCTTTTCATCATCTCTCTGCTGTGCTTCGGGTGGGCTACAAGTCTAGAATGCTAAAACTGCTTTGCTCATATGTCTTTGTAGCCAGAGTTCTGAATGTGAATTCGATCCTGCCCATGAGATGCACTCTCAAAAGCCTGGGAAGGAACAAGTAAGGGGGGAGTTTTGTGTTCACTGCTCTGACTAGGTAGGAGGGCATTGGTTTTGTTTGTTTGTTTGTTTACTTGTTTTTTTACCATCAGTGTTCCATTATCTGGTCACCAGATTTTCAGGTGTCAAGAGCCCTTCACAGCAGTGCTGGCTGGAGCTTCTCTATTGCTCAATTACACCTAGAACAGGGGTCCCTGACGTCATGGGGTCTATTGCTCTCCCCCCGACTCCATGCTTTTCCAGGTTCAGCAGAAGCAGCAGCGCCCCTTCTGCTCTGGCCTGTGATGACCTGAGATCATTCCTGGGCCCAGCCTGGAGCCACTTTTCCAACCTCATGTCTAACAATTCTGTGGATGCTCTATTTTAAATTCCTTCCTGCTTAAAATAGAGTGGTCTTTACTTCTTGCAATTCATTATTCAATAATACAGTATTTGGTAACAAAAATAACTGTAGGCAACAGTCCTTCAAGGCTGGAACTGTGGGGCTTGTTATCTTGGTTGGTTGGTTAGAAGGCAGTAAGGATCCAATTACCAATAGAAAATGGGAAACTGGGCATAGAGTGGCACAAAGTGGGAAGGGAACACAGTTACTTAAATTATCACCTGAAGTCAGCTGGAGTAAAGAGCCCATGGAAGGCAAGACTTTGGTGAACTGAATAACGGCTGCAAAAATGAGAAATATGAAGAATTTAGGGAGGGCTGGCAGCTATCACTAAACTGATAGTGATAGCTATCAGTTTATCAGTTTGATATATTTGAGATTTTAAAATCTAAGTTCAAGGCATAGTCAGACAATACTGTGTAGATAAGCCCTAAAAGTATTGCTTATCTCTTGTGGCTGCATCTCTGACATAGCCAAAAATCCCTTACAGAGTCTAATCCTGCATCTTGCTGAATTACAATGCGAGTGAATTCAAAACCTCACCAGGTGTCCTTTATGAAAGACAAGGAATGTTCTGCTAAAAGTGGAAGCGGGAGAAAGGCAAGGGGGGACATTTGGATGGCCCCAAGTCCACCAAGATTTCTTGCTACTAGAAGCAGCCCCTCATTAAAGTCTGATGAGGTTAGTCCTACCATCACTTGACAGTGGTCCAATAAGAAATTACAGACCGAGCTGCAAGGCAACAAAAGTGCTTATTGGGGGGTCTTAGAATTGCAACAAAAGGAGGACAGATTCAGGTAGCAACCCAAACTATGCTCTGTCTTGGGCTTCCAAGCAAGGTTTTTTTTTTTTTTTTTAATTTTTAAATTTTTATAAAAAGAGAAGATTACATAAATTGTTTGTAAAGAATTATGATAAGTGGATATATTTGGGGCTTTCCAAATGTCCTTCAAGTTAGACAGTTTACTGATTCCTTTATCTTCTGATTGGTTCATGGTATCCAGGTGTCCTCAGAAACATCGTGGCTTTTGGTTCTGCAGACCTAGGCAGTTTGTGATAACTGGCTGAGATATGCAGAAGAGTAACTTCCTGAATGTCCTTCCTACTGCATCTTAAATCTTTTAGCCATAGTAACTTCATGTGATGGTCAGGCTAATGTGTCCACTCAGCCAGGTAACTGTGTCCAGGTATCTGGTCCAGCAAGAACTGGGCTAATTGTAACACAAGAGCATTATGAACTTTGATCACCAGTGAGTTTACTGCGTGGATGGCTGATTACATCTGCATCAATCAGGGAGATTGCATCATCAATGGGTGACGCTTTTATCCAATCAGTTGAATGCCTTAAAAGGGGAAGTGATTTCAACATTCAGAGAGAATTTCCCAGCTTGCCATTGGACAGCCAACTTCTCCCAGAAACTCATCAAGGACCTTTCATCGGACTTTCATCGGAGCTCCTGGTTTGCAGCCTGCCTGCAGAACCTGGACTTGTACATCCCCACGGTCACATGAGAGACTCATAAAATCTCATATTATTGACAGATATCTTCTGTTGATTCTGTTTCCCAAGAGAACCCTGACTAATACTCTCCATGTACCCCTTTTGATCAAGATCTTTCTCCAAAAGCATCACTGATCAACATTTGGTATTAATTCCTCAGTGCCAGGGAGGCTCATCTCTGGGAATCACGTCCCACAAAGGGGGAAGGTTGCAGGTTTATCTACAGAGTTTGCCTTAAGGAGTGGCCACATTTGAGCAAAAAGAAGTTTCTCAGGGAGTGAATCTTAGGCATTATTTATAATTTAGCTTAACTTCCTTACAAGGTTTCTTAAGTACAGGTTTCAAGAATAAGGGTCTTGTGCATTAGCATGGTTGAAGGGGGTAGTTGCAACTGTTATTCTAGAGAGGAAATAAGTAAGAGACACCATGATAATTATAGTAAGAAAAAAGATTAGCAAGGTTTGAGTTATGCTAATGAATTTAGTCACCTTAAGATTTAAGATTAAGCTAGCATTATTTTCAAATAGTTAAAGCTTTGGCTATATAATCTACATCTCCAATTATGTCCTATTAAGGAGGACATTTTCTTATTGATTTTGTTCAAATAATTAAATTTCCATGACAATAAGAATATTCAATGAGTTTCTGAATTCTAGGGGATCAGGCAGGGACAAAACAGATAAATGTTTTATGAGTCATAGAGAGTTTAGGAGGGGAAAGGCATAAGGGATTCTTTGTATTTAAATAAATAAAACATTAAATGTCAGCAATATTTTAAACAAAATCCATAATCATTTTTTATCAATTCATTCAAGCCTAAGTAATTAATTCTTGTTCCTGCCTGATCTTGTGTTAGCAATTTCATTAACCTATCAGCTCCCTATTAGATTTTTAGAGAACCTGAGGCAGACTCACTGCTTAAAGTTATTCAAGCAATGTCTTTAGAAGCTGGGGCCCCAGATAACCTAATGCCATCCTTTCCACAGGTTTCTAAGACAATATTTTGTTGTTGTTGAAGATGAAGCACTTTGGCCTATGGCTGATTGCATGTGTCTTTAGGAAAACATTAGAATAAAATTAAAAAAAGAGTCTGTGGATTGAAAAAGACTTAAAAGATAAAAGACAAAGAATGTCTATGGTTAAATTATTACTATTTTATAAAAGTGAAAGATCTAATGAGAGTTTACTATAAAATAATATATATTTTTATGGCACATGTTTTTAAGAGTAACTGAAATTATTCCTGATAACATTATTCCGTTGTTTAACATGAGGCAGATTAGTACCAGAATATTTTATGGACAGTGAGAACATTGACAAATTTCTAGGCACTTTCTATAATTTTTGGTATATATATATGCTAATAACATTTATCTACATAAATTCAACTAACAGAAGGTTAGAAAATCCCTTCTAATTTGACAATTCCTATGCAATTTATAACATATTAAATAAATCTATTTTTTAGCACCACTCTTTTTATAAGGTAAAAGAGAATGTTTTTGTGATTTTCCAGGGGCCATCTGGAAAATACCAAAGACAATTCGAAATAAAAAAGATTCATTAGGAATTTGATCTGAGAGCTAAAAATGTTAAAAGTTGCCAGGAGGGCTGGACACTTGGCTGAATAGGATAATGGGTCACTGTGAAACCATACTTGGCTCTTTTCTCTCATTAAAGTGACAATAAAAGATTTTAAAAGTACATGTAGGAACTGACATTATGGTTAAAAATTTTTTTGTTCCATAAAAGCTAGAAGAATTGTTTCTTTTAAACAATTAAGGACATGATAAAGTACAAGAAATTATTTTGGTAAAACAGACTCTCTGCTTTTTACATTGATTATTCAGAAAAAAAAACCAAAAAACAACTTTTACAACCTCTTTCTAAGAGCTGACTGAATATCCAAGAAAACTTTATTATTTTATTAGGGAGAAAACCAAATTCTAGTTTTGCATCAATATAATATTTTATATTAAAATTTATAAATAGGTCCATCAAATCTTATGACCACAAGAAATAAAATTGCTTTTCTGTAAACCTTCTGCAACTTTCCGTCTCCATTCAGGTTTTATCCTACACTTCCTCTTTCTCGTCTGTAACAACCAATCATTTTGTTTTAGGACAAAACTACTCTGTCTTCCTTAATTAAAACACATCCTGTGTACTTTTTATACTTAAGTTTCCAAAATGATTTTGGAAACTGTCTTCCAGCAGACATCTTACAAAATACAATTTTTGTTGAAATAGAATTTGTCAGAATAATGAGTCAATTTGATTAAATACAAATATATATATATATTTCAATTTAAAATTTAGTAGATATATTACTAGCTTTTGTGATCTGTAAACCTGTATATGTTAAGGAAGAACATTTCTAAAAATGTTGCCTTTTGTTTTTTGTACTTAACATTGAAAACTCAGATGACATAGTTGTTTCCTTTGAAATTCACAATATTAAATTAGTATGTAAATAGGGGATTTACGGCTTAAGCTTTTCAACTATGAGTCAGGAAAAAGAAGATTTAGAAACAGATCGGTAAAATGCAGAGATATAAAACTCACTAGCTTATGTAAAAGAACTGGCTTTCTATCCTTGCCCACTTTATATTTATCATTTAAAATTTTTAATCACGTTTTTTTTGTGGTTTTGGAAAGGGGGATATTTTATAATTATTGTATCTGTTAGATGTTTTTGAATATTAATTAAAGAATGTACCCCACTATTTTTTGGTGGAGTCTGAAAATTTCTGTGAAGTGCACCTCTTCAAATATATAACCTTGTTTAAATTAAAACCTCATCATTGTAGCTACTATAGCTCTAAGCTATTTTTAGTTTAAAATATCTATTTTTTAAGAAAGCATGTGAGGAACCCGTTTTAAATCAGGTCTTTTATGTGTCCAGTGATCTTTTTTTTTAAATTAAAGATTTATTTATTTATTTACTTTTTATCCATTTTAGCCCCCACCCCCGTTTTTGCTGTTTCTGTCTCCATTCGCTGGGCAATTCTCTGTGTCTGTTTCCTGCCCTCTCTTCTCATCCTTCTCCTCCTGTCTTCACCAGGATTGGATCCTGGGAACCTCGATGTGGGAGAGAGGCGTTCTGCCACCTGCACCACCTCAGCGCGTCTCGTCTTGGCTCTCCCTTGTGTCGCTCTCTTGTTACGTCATCATCTTGCTGTGTGGCTCAGTGGGGCCTGGCACGCCCGCGCTCAGGGCTTGGGGGCTCTCCCACTCGCCGGGCCTGATGGCACGCCTGCGCGGGGCCTGGTGGCCCACGTACCTTCTGTACTTTTCTTTATTTATTTTACCGAGAGGTCCCGGGGATCGAACCCAGGTCCCTCCATATGGGAAACGGACGCCCAACCATTGGAGCCACATCCACCCCCCCCCCCACTGATCTTTTATTTTTAAAAAATCAAAACAAAAATCAGACAGTCTTATTTTTAATGCTTGCAATACAGATAGCTATTTTCCTTTATATTTCTTCTCTTGGAGGTACTTCTATTTTTGCATTGATTGTCATTAAATGTGGCAATCGGGACCACTTTATAATTTTTTGTTCTGCCTCTTTGGAGTTGCTGCCATTGTAAATCTATGATTTTATATGTTGCTTCTTTATCCTGATTCAGAGTTTCCACCTTAAGTCTCTTAGGTATAGTAACTCCATTTTGTTTTACCTCTTTTCTCAATAATTACCTTGAAAAGGGATACTCGTTCTCCTCCTGCCTATTTCTCTATCCCCACTGCCTCTAGAGCTATAATTTGAGTCAGATCCCCACATGCCTTGGAGAAACAAAAATCTGATAAAGAAAAGAAGATTTATCCATTACAATAATCATAATATGTTTCATACCATGACCTTCTTATTGGGTAATATGTCCTGGAATGCCTTGTAAGAATGCTAAACCAGGGTAAAAGGAACATAAATTTAATCCAGGCAAAATTTATCAGATTTTCTGGTTCAATGTGCTAACTTTGAGCACTGGGAGGGATTCTAACTGATAAATTGGTTGACTGAAATCAGCCGTGACATACGTAAATTAAGCTGAAACACTATACATTGCTTGGTATAAGATGGAGGAAGGAATCCAAAGACTTGGGGGCATAGGAATGTTTTAGCAGATTTATCATGGGTAACCTGCTTGCTCACCCTCTAATTATGTCCCTAAGAGGGCCTAGAGTACATACACTTTAAGAGGGCATTAAGGGGAAGTTCTGGGAAGATGGCATTGGAATAGGTCAGGCAGGGTGCAGCTCTCTTGCAAGGCAGGGGAGAAGGGGCAGAAGTTGTCTGAGGGAGCTGCTTTGGGAGGCTGCAGACCAGGAGAATGCTGCATGCATTGTCCAGAAGGGACTAGAGACAGAGAGACAACTAGGGCAAAAGGAAAATTGTACGTTAATAGCCCCTGGGGCTGTGAATGCAACCTGTCCACCACCCTTGAGACAAACAGTCTCAGTAAATCGTGCAGCTGAGTGGCCAACAGAGAGAGGAAAGGACATATTGCTCACTGGGAAGACAGAGGGTGCAGTAGAGTGCTGAGTGTGGTTTCTCTTCAGAGAGTTTAAACAGCATAGCCTGGCTTTGAATCATTGACTCAGAAAACCCAGTCAGTGGAAATTGAAAGATCCAACTCCATGGAAAGATTTGTTGAAGACCGTCATCTTCTGACCAGCTGAGAAAGTGAAGGAAGACAAGGCTTGTCTCTTGTTCCTTTCCCAGGCCCCGTTGGTCTGGTCTGCACTCCATTAGTAGGTCCCTGTTTTGATAACTTAAACAGGGCAATCGTAAAGTTTAGAAAAAATTGGACCAAATCTCAAAGAAAAGCTGTGAAACAAAACACAGGCAAGAGAGAAAAATTGACCAACAAAGTAAAATAAACAACATAATCACATGCCTAGATACCAGCAAAAAATTATGTCATACTAAGAAACAGGAAGATATGGCCCAGCCAAAGGAACAAACCAACAATCCTGAAGAGACACAGTATTTAAGACAACTAATCAATGATGTTCACCCAAATATCCTAAAAGAGATAAAGGATCTTAGAAGACACTGGATGCGCATAAAGAACAATTTGAAAGCTTGCAAAGAAAAGTAACAGAGCATATGACAATGAAAGACACAATGGATGAAATTAAAAATGCATTAGAGGCATATAATAGCAGAATTGAATTAGCTGAGGACAGAATAAGTAAATCGGAGGACAGAGCATCTGTATTAGTCAGCCAAAAGGGGTGCTAATGCAAAATACCAGAAATCGGTTGGTTTTTATAAAGGGTATTTATTTGGGGTAGAAGCTTAGAGTCACAAGGCCCTAAAGAGTCCAACTCAAGGTACCATAAGAGGTACTTTCTCACCCAGAGTCTGTTGCCACATGTTGACACAAGATGGCGGGTGATGTCTGAGAGGGTTCAGTCTTCCTCCTCCTGAGACTCCATGGTCGCAGCTTCTTCCAATCTCAGATGCAGGCTGGGACAAGTCTTGCCTCTCTTCTGGGGCTCAATTCTCTCTGGGCTCAGCTGCTCTGCTCTCTCCACAAGGCCAGCTGTAAACTGTCAGGCAAATGGCTTGTCTCTCTTCCCCAGGGCCTCTGTCAAGTCTAATGGAACCTTTCTCTTTCCTCACATATCTGCTTCTCTGTGTGTTTACTTGCCGGGCTCCAGGATCAAAACTTTCACTTTCTCCTCTGCCATCCCTGCCCACCAAGGGGTTGGGGACTCAAAGTCCTACCAATATGGCCCAATCAAAGCCTTAATCATTATTTAATCAAGTAAAAGTGAAACCTCTGAATCCAATCCAATCTAATATGCCCAGAGGAACAGACCAGTTCACAAACATCACCCAATATCTATTTTTGTAATTCATAAACAATATCAAACTTCTATAGAATCTGAACTTGAAAAGACAGAGGAACAGAAAGAGAAAAGACTGTGAAAAATGGAATAGGGTCTCAGGGAAATGAATGACAGTGTGAAACGCCCAGCATATGAATTATAGGGGTCCCAGAAGGAAAACAGAAAAGAAAAGGGGCAGAAAGAATATTTAAGGAAATACTGACCAAAAATTTCCCAACCCTTATGGAACATGAATATCAATATTTAACAAGGAAAATGCACTCCAAACCGAACAAATCCAAACAGACCTACTCCAGAACAGCTACTATTCAGAATGCCAAATATCAGAGCTAAAGAGAGGATTCTGAAAGCAGCAAGAGAAAAGAAATATATCACTTACAAAGGAACCTCAATAAACTTTAACGTTGATCTCTCATCAGAAACCATGTGGGTGAGAAGGCAGTGGTATGGTATATTTAAAGTACTGAGAGAGAAAAAATGCCAGCCAGTATTTCCTTATTCGGCAAAACTATCCTTCAAAAATGAGGGTGAGTTTAAAGTCTTCTCAGACGAACAAAAACTGAGAGAATTTGTGACCAAAAGGCCAGGTAACAAGAGATTCTAAAGGGTTTGCTGCAGCCTGAAAGGAAAAGACAAGGGTGAGAGGCTTAGAGAAAAGTGCAATAATGAAGATTATAAGTAAGGGCAACTAAAAGGGTTAAAAGACAGACAATAGTAAGATATGACAATGATAAACTAAGGGATAAAATGGATGAAGTAAGTAATGTTTTTACAGCCATAACATTGAACAGTAATGGATTGAACTGCCCAATCAAAAGGCATAGACTGATAGAATGGATGAAAAAATAAGATCCACCTATATGACTATCTACAAGAGACTCATCTCAGATGTAAGGACACAACCAGCTTGAAACTGAAAGGTTGGTAAAGATATTCCATGCAAATAGTAACCAAAAAAGAGCTGGAGTAGTGATCCTAATATTGGGCAAAATAGATTTTAAATGTAAAACTGTCATAAGAGCTGAAGAAGGTCACTAAATATTAATAAAAGGGAGACTTTACCAAGAAGAAATAACAATAATAAATATTTATGCACCTAACATAGGTGCCCCAAAATGGATGAGGCACACACTGGCAAAACTGAAGGGAAAAATGGATATCTCTACAATAATAGTTGGAGACTTCTATACATTACTTTCAGGATTGGATAGACTATTTGGACAGATGAAAAGTAAAGAATCAGAGAGCTTGAATAATATGATAAATGAGCTAGACCTAAAGACTTTTATAGAACATTACACACGAAAGGGCAGGATATAAGGATATACATTCTTCTCAAGTGCTCATGGATCTTTCCGGATAGACCATATGTTGGGTCATAAATTAGATCTCAATAAATTTAAAAATATTTAAATTATACAAAGTACTTTCTCTGATCATATTGGAATAAAGCTAGAAATCAATAACAGGCAGAAAAAGGGAAAATTCAGAATTATATGGAGATTAAACAATACACACTTAAATAATCAATGGGTCAAAGAAGAAATTGCAAGAGAAATCAGTAAAAATCTCGAGATGAATGAAAACGAGAACACAACATATCAAAACCTGTGGGATACAGCAAAGGCAGTGCTGAGAGGGAAATTTATACCCCACAATGCTTACATTAAAAAAGAAGAAAGAGCTAAATTAAAGACATAACTGTGCACCTGGAGGAACTAAAAATAGAACAGCAAACTAATCTCAAAGAAAGCATAAGGAAGGAAATAAAGATCAGAGCAGAAATAAATAAAATGGAGAACAGAAAAACAAGAGAGAGAAGCAACAAAACCAAAAGTTGGTTCTTTGAAAAGATCAACGAAATTGACAAACCCATAGCTAGACTAACAAAGAAAAAAAGAGAAGATGCAAATAAACAAAATAAATGAAAAGGGGATATTATCACTGACTCCACAGATTTAAAAGAGATAATAAGTGAATACTGTGAACAGCTGTATGTTAACAAACTGGACATCGTTGATGAAATGGACAAATTCCTAGAAGCATTTGAACAACCCATATTGACCCTAGAAGAAATAGAAGACCTCAAAAAACAATCACAAGTAAAGAAATTGGAAACGGGCATCAAAAACCTCCTGAAAATGTAAAGCCCAGGACCAGAGGGCATCGAAGGTAAATTCTACCACTCATTTAAGGAAGATCTAATACCAATCTTGCTCAAACTCTTCCAAAAAATTGAGCAGGAGGGAATGCTACGAAACTCATTCTATGAGGCCAATATCACAGTAAAAACCAAAGCCAAATAATGATACTATGAAAGAAGAAAATTTCAGACCAATTTCTCTAATGAATATATATGCAAAAATCTTGAACAAAATATTTGCTAACCAAATCCAAAAGCATATTATAAGAATTATATACCACGATCAAGTAGGTTTTATACCAAGTATGCAAAGGTAGTTCAACATTAGAAAATCAATCAGTGTAATAAACCACATTAATAAACTGAAGAAGAAAAAATCACGTGATCATCTCAACTGATGCAGAAAAGGCATTTGACAAAATACTTCATTTCTTTTTCCCCATGTTATTTTAACTTTATTTCTAAAGAAGTTTTAGATTACAGAAAAGTTACATGAAAAATATAGGGGATTCCCATATACCCCCACCCCCCTCAAGTTTTCCCCTATTAACAACATCTTTAATTAGTATGGTACATTTGTTAAAATTGATGAACAAATCTTGAAGCATTGCTACTAACCATGGTCTATAGTTTACATTAAATACATCATTTCTTGATTTAAAAAACCCTCTGAAAGGTAGGAATAGAAGGAAACTTTTTCAATATGGTAAAGTGCATATATGAAAACCCAAGAGCTAACATTGTACTCAATGGTAAAATGCTGAAAGCTTTCCCACTGAGACTGGGAACAAAACAAGAATGCCTACTGTCTCCACTGTCATTCAGTATTGTGCTAGAAGTTCTAGCTAGAGTAAACAGGCAACAACAACAACAAAAGACACCCAAATAGGAAAGGAAGAAGTAACACTTTTGATAGTCATTGATGATATGATCCTATAACTAGAAAATCTTTTTAAAAAATCCAAAACAAAGCTACTAGAACTAATAGAAACTTCAGTAAAGTGGCAGGATAAAAGATTAACACATGAAATTCAATAGCGTTTCTATACATTACTAATGAGCAAAATAAGGAGGAAGTCAGAAAAAAAACTCCATTTACAATAGCAATAAACAGAATGCAATGCTTAGGAATAAACTGAAGCAAGGACATAAAGGATAGGTATTCAGGAAAGCACAAAACATTGCTAAAAGAAACCAAAGAAGAGTTAAATAAATGGGAAGCAGAGTCCGTGTTCATGGGTTATAAGTCTAAATATTGTTACGATGTCAATGCTACCTGTAGAGTCTGTCTGCCAAGGGCTGCTGATGCAAAGTCCCAGAATCTGTTGGCTTTTAAAAAGGGTATTTGTTTGGGGTAAAAGCTTACAGATTCAAGGCCATAAAAGTCTAACTCAAGGTTGCTTCCTCACCAAAGTCAGTAGCTGCGTGTTGAAGCAAGATGGTCGCTGGGCTCTGCCTGGTCTCTGCCTTCCCCTCTGCTCTTTCTCTTCCTCTTGAAGCTCCGCAGCTTCCCCATCTCAGCTGCAGGCTGGCATAAGGCTTGTCTCTCAGGGCTTCCTATATCAGTCTGGGCTCTCTTCCCAAGGCCAGCTGTAAGCTATCAGGCAAAATGGTTCATCCCTCCCTGGGGCTTTAGGTGTTTGTGCAGAAATAGACCCTCACACTTATAGAATGGCCATTATTAAAACACAAACTCCAAGTGCTGGAGACGATGCAGAGAAAGAGGAGCACTCCTTCACTGTTGATAGGAATGGAAAATGCTGCAGCTTTTGTGGAAGACAGTTTGGTGCTTCCTCAGGAAGCTAAATATAGAACTTCTGTAGGATCTGGCAACCCTGCTACTAGGAATACATTCAGAAGAACTGAAAGCAAGGATGCAAACAGACATTTGCACACTGATGTTCATATCAGCATTATTCACAGTAGCGAAAAGATGCAAACAACCTAAATGCCTGCCATCAATGATGAACAAAATGTGGTGTGCACATGCAATGAAATACTATTCAGCTGTAAGAAGGAAAGAACTTGAGATGCATATGACAACATGGATGATAAACAAAATGTGGCGTGTACATGCAATGAAACACTATTCAGCTGTCAGAAGGAATGAACCTGGGATGCATAGGGCAACATGGATGAACCTTGAAGATATTATGTTGAGTGAAATAAGCCAGACACAAAAGGACAAATATTGTATGGTCT
>JAQZBX010082540.1:0-13510 GCA_029593785.1 Cabassous unicinctus | reverse complement strand
AAAAAAAAAAAAAATAAGGGGACAAGTAGATGCTGCTACAATTATAGTGGGGCATTTAGTATCCCTTATCACCATTAGACAAGACATCTTGACTGAGGGGTAAAAAAGAAACAGAGATCTTGAATAATACAATACAAGATGTAGACCTAATAAACATATAAGGAACATTACACACAAATACAGTAGGATAGACATACTTCTCAAGTTAACATGGATCATTCTCCAGGATAGATCACATGCTAGGTCACAGAACAAGCCTCAACAAATTTAGAAAGATTGAAATTATACAAAGTAATTTATCTGGCCACAATGGAATAAAGCTGGAAATTAATAAGGAGCAGAGAACCAGAATAGGCACAAAGATATGGAACTTAAACAACACACTTTTAGACTATCAGTGGGTTAAGTTGGAAATGGCAAAAGAAATCAGTAACTACCTTGATACAAATTAAAATGAGGACACAACACATCAAAACCTATGGGTTGCAGAAAAAGCAGTGCTCACAGGGAATTTATAGCCATAAACACTTATATTATAAAAGAAGAAAGAACTAAAATCTTTTGCACACCTGGAAGAACTAGAAAAAAAAACCACAATAAACTAATCCCAAAGCAAACAGAAAGAAGGAAATGAAGATTAGAGAACTAAATGAAAAAGTGAATAAAAAAAAAAAAACACTAGAAGAATTTAGCAAAACCAAAAGATAGTTCTTTGAAAATGAAAAGATTAATGAAATTGACAAACCCTTAGCTTGACCAGCAAAGAAAAAAGGGAAAAGATGCAAATAAATAAAATAAAGTAACAAGAGAGAGGATATCACCACTGATCCCACAGAAATAAAGAGTATTATAAGCGGCTACTTTGAAAAATTATATGCTAAGAAGATGGATAGATGAAATGGACAAATTTTTAGAAACACAAGAGCAACCTACATTGACAAAAAGAAATGGATGAACTCAACAGACTAATCACAAGTAATAAGATTCAATTTGTCATCAAATCCTCCCAAGTAAAAAAAGCCCAGGACCAGATGGCTTCACAGGTGAATTCTTCCAAGCATTTTGGAAAGAAACAACACCAGTCCTGTTTAAAATATTCCAAAAAATAGAAGTGGAGGGAATGTTACCTAAACAATTCTGTGATTCCAACATCACCCTAATACCAAAGCCGCATAAAGACACCACAAGAAAATAAAAGTACAGACCAATCTCTCTCATGAACCTGGTGCCAAAATCCTTGACAAAATACTTGCTTATCATATACAACAACATATCAAACGGATTATATACCATGATCAATTGGGCTCCATCCCTTGTATGCAAGTATGGTTCAACATAAGAAAATCATTCAATGTAAATAAACCACATTAACAGATTAACAAAAATAAATACATAGTCATTTCTATTGATGCAGAAAAAGAAGTTTACAAAATATAGCATTCTTTATTGATAAAAAAAACACTTCAAAAATAGGAATAGAAGGAAACTTCCTCACCATGATAAATTGTATGTATGAAAAACCCATAGCTAACATCATACTCAATGGTGAAATGCTAAAGGCTTTCCCGCTAAGATCTGGAACAAGACATGGATGCCCATGGTCACTGCTCTTATTTAACATTGTCTTAGTCAAGAAAAAGAAATGAATGGCATCTAAATCAGAAATAAGGAAGTAAAAATTTCACTATTTGTAGATGACCTTACCCTATATGTAGAAAGCCCTGAAAAGTCTACAACAAAGTTTCTAGAGCTGATAAACGAGTTCAGTAAAGTGGCAGGAAATAAGAAAAACATGCAAAAATAAGCAGCATTTCTGTACACTAATAGCAATCGGAGGAGAAAATCAAGAAGAAAAATCTTTTACAATAACAACTAAAAGAATCATATATCTAGGAACAAACTTAACTAAAGATGTAAAGGACTTGTACACAGAAAAATTCATAACATTGTTACAGGAAATCAAAGAAGGCCTAAATAAATGGAAGAATGTTCCATGTTCATGGACAGGAAGACTAAACATCACTAAGATATCTGTCTTACCCAAATTGATTTACAGATTTAACAAAAAAACAATAAAAATTTACAACAGTATGTTTTAATAAATTGGAAATGCTGAGTATGAAATTTATTTGGAAGTTCATGGGGCCCCAAATAGCAAAAACATATTGAAAAAGAAAACCAGAATTGAGAGAATCATGTTACCTGATTTTAAACCACACTACAAAGCTACAGTGTTCAAAATTGCATGGCATTGGCACAAGGATAGACATACTGACCAATGGAACTGAATTGAGAGTTCTGATAATAGATCCTCTCATATATGGTCAAATGATGTTGAACAAGGCCCACTCAACTAGGGCAGAATGCCCTCTTTAGTAATGGTGTTGGGAAAACTGAATATTCATAACCAACAGAATGAGAAAGGATCACCATCTGATGTCCTATACAAAAATTAACTAAAGATGGATCAAAGACCTAAATATAAATGCCAAAGCCATAAAACCAGAAGATAATGTAAGGGAGCATATACAAGAAATTGAAGTAGGATTTGGTTTCATAAACTTTACACCCAAAGTGCATGCAACGTAATAAAAAATAGAAAGAAGGAACCTCATCAAAATTAAAAACTAAAAACTTTTGTGCTTCAAAGGAGTGTGTCAAGAAAGTGAAAAAGCAGCCTAAATCAATTGAAAATATTTGGGAACCACTTACCTAATAAGGGCTTAGTATCCAGCATATATAAAGAAATTCTACATATCAAAAACAAAAAGATAAAGAATACATTTTAAAAATGGACCAGAGACTTGAATAGACAGTTTTCCAAAGAGGAAATACAAAGGCCAAAAAAGCACATGAAGATTCTCAACAACACTAGTTATTAGGGACATGCAAATCAAAACTACAATGAGATATCACTTTACACTATGAGACTGGCAGCTATTAAAAAACAGAAAGAACTACAAGTGTTGGAGAGGATGTGGGTGAATGGGTATACTATTCACTCTTGCTGGGAATGTAGAATGGTGCAGCCACTGTGGAGGATGGTTTGATGTTTCATCAGGAAGCTAAGTAGAAAGTTTCCAAATGACCAACAGGGACCTGAAAAAATATATGCACACAAATGATCATAGCAATATCATCAGATTAATCGATAAGCAAAATGTGGTATATACATACAATGGAAAATTACTCAGCTGTATGAAAGAATGAAGTATTGACACACGTGTCAACCTGGATGAACCTTGAAGACCTTATGTTGAGTGAAGTAAGCCAATCACTAAAGGACAAGTATTGCATGACCTCAGTGATATATCTTAAGCCTATTGAGCAGACTCACAGAGTTAGAGTCTGGGAGATAGTTTATCAGGTGACAGAAAAGGAGTAGAGTGAAGTGAGCCAATGCTCCATATGGGCAAAACCCATGATTAAGTGAAGGTGGTGGTTTGGCAGTGGAGGGTGGTGGTGGTGATGCAGGGACATAAGTGGGATCGATGATGCCAGAATGTGAGGATTACAGGATGGGGGTTGGGGTGGACTATCTATGGGACTGAGGGGAAGACTGGAGGAAGGAACAATTGACCTCTAGGAATTTGTGAGTCTTTTCTTTAACCTAAATCTTCTTGGAAAATATAGTGAAAAAATTGCCACTGGGGGAACATGTCAATATACATAAAATGCAACAGATCTTATGGTGATGAAAAGCACAATGAAATTTTTTTTTCTTTTCTTTTTTCTTTTTTGTTTAATTTTTCATTTTACTACTATTTTTGTTAGCTTTGTTTTGGGGGGGTTGGGTTGCAAAGGGGTTGCAGCTGTGGTAGGGGGAGGATTGCTGGTCTGTTGTGTCTGTGGTGGGGGATGTGTGTAGGGAGTGCACTGAGGCATGGCTCTTTGGAGTCTGAATGTGTTCATGTGGTAATGAGTTTTGTATCAGTGGATGGAGACCCACAGAATAACCAGTGGAATACTGCACTCCCATCCTGGCAAGTCCTGTTACACTCTCCCATAGAATGGAAAGAATCTTTGGAGTACATGGACATTGTCTAGCAAAGAAGGACAGACCAGTGCACCAGGCCTTTGATGTTGATGCTTGCACTTATGAACTTTGTTCTTATGAAATCAAAACATAGCCTAGTAATATATATTGCCTAAGAGTTACTTTCTGAGGGCCCCTTTGTTGCTCAAATGTGGCCTCTGTCTATGCCAAATTCAGCATACAAAGTCACTGCCTTCCCTCTGACGTAGAACTTGACTCCTGGGATGAGCTTCCCTAACACTTAGGGATTAATACCAAGCACCAACTAATGATGAATTTGGAGGAAGATCTAGAACAAAAGGGGTAAATACTGAATGCAAATGAGTTTTTATGGCTAAAAGATTTCAAAGTGAATCAGGAGGTCATTCCAGAGGTTACGCTTATGCACGTCTCAAGAGAATCTCACTGTCTGCCACAGTAAACTGTGCCTCAGGTAGGTGTGCTCCTGGGGACTCTAGAGACATCTAGGCACTTTAGGGGGTGGGGAGACAATCACAGAAAGTTGGCACCCTGTTAGTGGGCCTTACTTTTAAAAATGTGATAACCCATCTCCCCCAATGTAACAGAGTTAGACTCGTTTGTAATTTTCCTTCATGTGGCTCTTTTATCCCATTTCTTTGAATCTATAATTAGCACTATACTCATTAAATATATGGCTGAGAGACTTAATTTTCTGGCTGTTCATATCCTGGGAAATCCCTGAATCTCAGCAGAGTTGCAGAGAACACCTACTCTCCAGTTTATCAGACTCACCTATGACAACTAACAGAAGGTTGGTGATGGGACACACCCATCCCAAGAAGCAGAGAATATCTGCAACTGCAAACAAGACAGTTTATTCCATCTGCCTCATGGATCTAAGCCCCCTAAGAATCAGAATCAGGGTGGTCATCACTGCCCCCAAATCGTCAAGATAAAGGAAAAACAAACATAAGGGGGGAATGCAACTATGGACTAAAATAGACTTATTATTGTTAAAGGTTCCCTCCTCATTAGGTTTGCAATAATTAACAAGCTGTGACTCAATTCCCCCTGACATGCATTGAGGAAGGACAAGCTCCCCCTTAAGCCTACATGTCTGAAAGCTGGCACTTCCCCAAAGGTTGAACAAAGAAACCACATGGAAATTGGAGTAAAGTAAGATAGAGACCTTCACTCCCTCCACATCAAAACACCACCTGCTATTCCAGCATTCCAAGAAAAAATAACTCCTTAACCCACTACCCTCTAGCCATACAAGGGAAAATTTTCACCTCTAAGGCTTCCTATTGGCCCCTGCACCACACTCAAATGCTCAACCCCCGCCCACCGACTATCATTTCTCTGCCTAGGGATGTACTGTATAAATTCAAATCCCTCCTTTTCAGTGTCAGGCTGAAGCCTATTCTTCAGACCCTCTCCATTGGGAGAGCTTCCCAATAAACTTTCTGCCTGCAATCATCAGTCTCTGTGTCCCAGTGAAAGCCATTTTCCCCAACAATTATTATTCTAGTAATGGAAGGACTTGTATCATAAAGAAAGTGGCACCAGAGGTTTTGATGGGGGCGGGGGGAGTGTGAAGATTAGGTTTAACATGGGGCATTTCTGAGACATTGGAATCGGTCTGCATGATATGGCAATGGCAGATACAAGCCATTATACATCTTGTCAAAACCTATAAAATTGTGTGGTGCAAAGTGTGAAAATACTGTAAACTGTAGACCATGCTTAGTAGCAGTGTTTCAATATGTGTTGATCAGTTGTATTAAATGTACCACACTGATGAATGATGTTGTTGGGGGGTGGGGGGGGAGTGTGTGGGAACCCCTGTATTTTCAATATAACATTTATGTGAACAAAAGCACCTTTTAAATTAAAGGGAAAAAATGTAAAAATTAGTTTACTATAGATGTGAGGGTCTATTTCTGAACTCTCAGTTCAATTCCATGGATCAGTATGTCTATGTTTATGTCAATACTTTCCTGTTTTGACCACTGTAACTTTGTAATATGCTTCATTTTCAGAGGGTGTTAGTCCTCTGTCTTTGGACATCTTACTAAAGATGTTTTTGGCTATTGGTGCACCCATTCCCTTCACAATAAATTGAATAATTTATCTTTCTCTTTATGTAAAGTAGGCTGTTATAATTTTGATTGAGATTACATTGAATTTATCATTCACTTTGTGTTGAATTGACATCTTTACCATATTTAGTCTTCCAAACAAGGAATGTCCTTCCATTTGTTTTGGTCCTCTTCAATTCCGTTTGGCAATGTTTTGTAGTTTTCTAAATACAGATACTTTACATCCCTGATTAAAATAATTTCTAGATATTTGAATTTTTTATATTTGAATCTTTTTACTGCTAATATAAATGGATTTTTTCTTGATTTCACCCTAACATTGTTCATTAGTAGTGTATTGTACTTATTGTTCATAAAATCCCTCCTTTTTTGATACTTAACATTTGTGTAGTATCTTTGTTACCACCACACTATCAGTACACTGCAAGAGACATAACTTTCTTATAGATCCTGAAAGATAATTCTTATATTTGTTTTATTAACCAGAATCCAGGCCACTACAGGGTTCACTGTGTTATACTGTCCAACGTTTTTCCCTTCGGCTTTCTTTCTAGCACATATACAGTCCAAAGTTTGCTCTTTCAACCACATTTACAGACATACTTCATTGTTGATAGTTGCACTCACAATATTTTGCTATGATCACCTCTGTCCATTTCCTAACCATTACAATTAATGCAATTATAAATTCTGTACAGATTGAGCATCAGCTTTCCATCTTCTTCTCCCATTCTATCTCTTGGTATCTGTGGCAGTTTGATATTATTGGTGAATTTCAAAAAGAATACTGACTATGTTTGTAAACTGGTCTGTTCCTCTGGTCTCATTATACCCTTTGATTGTATTTAATTCAGAGGTTTCATTTTTACTTGATTAAATTAAAAATAGGGCTTTGATTTGGCCCTTGGTGGTCAAGGACTCAGAGAAAACAACACGGCAGAGGAGATAGTTGGGGTTTTTGATGCTGGAGCCCTGGATAGTGAATACACAAGAGAAGAACACAGAAGAATAGAATTGGCTCCATAGACATGGCAGAGGTCCTGGGAAGAGAGAGTGCCTGATAGTCTATAGCTGACCTTGTGGAGAGAACAGAGCAGCTGAGCCAGGAAAGAATCAAGAACGGGGAGAGGGACAAAGCCTTATGCCAGCCTATAGCTGAGATCAGAAGGAGCTGGAACCATGGAGTCTTAGCAGGAAGAGGAAGGCTGAACCTTTGCAGAGACCAGTAGCCATCTTGCTCCAACATGTGGCAACAGACTTTGGTGAGGGATGTAATGTACACTTTATGGCCTTGTGACTATAAGATTCTACCCCAAATAAATACCCTTTATAAAAGCCAACAGAGTTCTGGTACTTTGCGTCAGCACCTCTTTAGCTAACTAATACAGAATTTGGTACCAGGAGTGGGGCTGGGCTTTTGCAATTTCCAAAATGCTGGAATGATTTTATAAATGAGTAAGGGGTATTTTTTGGAGGAATTTTGAGATGCTCAGTAGATAACTCCTAGGATGCTTTGAAGAGACTGTTGGTAGTAATATGAAGCCTAAAGTTATTTTTTTTTTAAGATTTATTTATCCCCCCTTTGCTGTTTGTGCTCACTGTGTCCATTTGCTTTGCATTTTTTCTGTGTCTGCTTGTTCTGTCATCTTGCTGCTCGCCGCGCGGGCCAGTTTGCCTTCACCAGGAGGCCCCGGGAGTTGAACCCGGGGCCTCCCATATGCTAAACGGGAGCCCAACCAATTGAGCCACAGCTGCTTCCCTAAAGCTATTTTTTATAAGGACTTTGAAGGAAATAATTTTGAGATGTTTGGTAGAAAAGGCTTAGAGTACTTTGAAGAGACTTTTTGTAGGA
Source organism: Cabassous unicinctus (assembly GCA_029593785.1). Taxonomy (NCBI): domain Eukaryota; kingdom Metazoa; phylum Chordata; class Mammalia; order Cingulata; family Chlamyphoridae; genus Cabassous; species Cabassous unicinctus. Next base: position 5,559 of record JAQZBX010082540.1, on the reverse strand, counting down.
ATATGGATGCTAAAGGGATGTTTAATGAGGCCTTAAAAATAAATGATAAAACTATTATTGGAAACTGGAGGAAAGACAATCCGTGTTTTAAAGTTACAGAGAACCTAGCAAGATTGACTCCTAATGTTTTATGGAAGGCAGAATTTAAAAATGGTGAGCCTGGACATTCATCTAAAGAGCTTTCCAAAGTAAACTTGGAAAATGCAGATTGGTTTCTCCTTGCAGGTTATAGTACAATGCTAGATGAGAGAGATAAGCTAAGAACTGAATTGTTGGGAACAAAAAAAAAACAGAAAATCGTTCTAGAAATTCCAAACCTCTGGAAATCAAGCCCCCAGATGATTGTGTCCCATTTGAAGAATTGACTAAACATGGAACTTGTAAATCAGGATTGAAAATGAAGTTATCTAGGAAAGACTTGTGGAAAATCTTGCTGTCTGATGGCTTGGACCCCTGCTTCTTGCATGCTAAACCAACAATCTTTTTGTGAGAGCTGTATGAACAAAACAACTTTCATCCTGGAATAAATGGGACATCAATGGGAAATATGGAATGGGAAACACCTTTAAGAGGAAAATCATGGAAGCTGAGATCTGGAATTAATACATCTCCTTGGACCAAGAGAGAAACCCCACCCATGTGTACAAAGAGGATGAGTTTGCACTGGCAGTTGAAGAGGGTGGATGGTCCACCCACTCTTCAGGGAGAGTTTTTCTGCCCTGGGATACAGAGAGTGTGGAAAACATTCCCCAAATATTAGGGAGGGTAATGTCAACACTCCATAGGTAAAGAGTAGGCCTGTCCACCATGGATTAAGGAAGGCATGCTAACTAGCTCATTGCTTTGAGAGGGCAAATGTTAGGGAAGATGTTGTCTTCACTTTACTGTACTAGGGGGTTAAGACTTTACTCCAGAGGTAAGGCAAGGTGTGACCATCACCCCAAGGTCTTTGGAGGGTGAGGTCTGGAGCTCAGTTATCACCCAGATGTTTGATGAGGGTGGAACCAAGAATATGGCCATTGGGCAAGCCTGTGGAAAGTGTGGGTCTTCCTGAGGCCCCAGGGAGAAGAAACCATCATCTTGAGAATGACTGTCAGTTTTGAAATCTAATGAAGTATGCCCTGCAAGTTTATGGAACTGTAGGGGACCCATGACTCATGTTTCCCTCTCAATTTCTTACATATCGTTCTTATGATAATGCAATTGTTTATCCTTTGTCTGTCCATTTTCATATAGGAAGCAGATAAAATTCCTTGTAAGTTTCATAGATCTACAGTGAGGCTGGACTTTGCCCCAAGACAATTGTATTTTCATAAACTGATTGTGATATGATTTTATACTTAACATGGTTACTGATTTAAGTTTTTTTGAATATTGTAATGTCTTTTTGAAATTCAGAGCATGGACTGTAGTAGTTTGATATTATTTATGAATTCCAAAAATAGATATTGGATCAGTTTGTAAATTGGTCTGTTCCTTTGGGCATATTCGATTGTATTAGATTCAGAGTTTTCACTTTTAATTCATTAAATTAAGAGTGGGGCTTTGATTTGGCCATATCGGTAGGATGTTGAGTCCCCAACTACCTTGGTGGGTGGGGACTTACAGAGAAAATGGCATGGCAGAGGAGAGAGTTGGAGTTTCAGTGCTGGAGCCCTGGGAAGTAAATACAGAGAGAAGAAGAACACAGAGAAGCAGATACATGAGGAAAGAAAGAAGGCTCATTAGACACAGCAGAGGCATTGGGAAGAGAGAAAAGCCATTCATCTGATAGTTTACTGATGGCCTTGTGGAGACAGCAGAGCAACTGAGCCCAGAGAGAAATGAGCCTCAGGGAGAGAGATGAGCCCTCTAACCTACAGCTGAGAATGGAAGGAGCTGGGATCATGGAGCCTTAGAAGGTGGAGGAAGGCTGAAACATCACAGAAACCAGCAGCCGTCTTGCACCAACACATGGCAACAGACTTTGGTGAGGGAAGTAACTTACCCTTTATGGCCTTGTGACTGTAAGCTTCTACCCCAAATAAATATCCTTTATAAAAGCTAACAGATTTCTGGTACTTTACATCAGCACCCCTTTGGCTGACTAACACAGTAACATATCTCCTAGAATCTGTCTTTTGAGTATGTGTATTTTATTTAGTTCATATCAGTGAAATCATACAATCTCTGTCCTTTTGTGTCTGACATTCCAATCACCATAAGGTCCTCAATGCTGATCCATGTTGTCACATGCATCAATATTTAATTCCTTCTTACAGCTTAATAATATTCCATCGTACATATTTACCACATTTTTAATCCATTCATCAGATAATGGGCACATGTGTTACTTCCATTTTTTGGCAATTGTGAATAACGCTGCTATGTATATTAATGTGCATATATCTGTTCATATCCCTGCTTTCAGTTCTCCCAGGTATAAACCTAGTAGCAGGATTGTTGGATCAAATGACATTTCTAAATTTAGCTTCCTGAACAACTACCAAAGTGTTCTTCACAGCAATTATATTGCTCTACATTCCCACCATCAGTGAATGTATGTTCCTATTTCTCCACATCCTCTCCAACACATGCAATTTTCTTTTTGTTTTAATAGCATCCATTCTTATAGGTGTGAAATATCTCATTGCATGTTTGATTTGCATTTCCCTAATAGTTAGTGATGAATATGTTTTTCGTGTGCTTTTTAGCAATTTGTGTTTCCTCTTTGGAAAAATGTCTCTTTATAGCTTTTGGTCATGTTTTAAATTGAGTTGTCTTTTCCTTCTTGAGTTGCAGGGTATCTTTACATACACTAGATATTAGATATGTGGTTTCCAAATATTTTCTTCCTTTGAGTAGGTTTTTTTTTATTTCTTGACAAACTCCTCTGAAGCAAAAACATTTTTCATTTTGAGCAGGTCCCACTTAGCCAGTTTTTCTTTCGCTGTTTGTGATTTGTTTATAAAAGTTATGAAACCACTGCCAATCATGAGACCTTGAAGATCCTTTCTTACATTTTCCTCTAAGAGTTTTATGGTCTGTCTCTCATATTTAGGTCTTGATCCATCTTGCATTGATCTTTGTGCAGGATGTACGATAGGGATCCCCTTTACTTCTTTGTGATATGGATATCCTGTTTACCCAACACCATTTGTTGAAAAGACTATCTGGCCCAATTGAGTGGATTTGACAGTTTTGTCAAGGACCAATTGACCACAGATGTGAGGTCTATTTCTGAGCTCTCAATGCTGTTCCATTAGTCAATGTGTCTATCTGTTTGACAATTCTATGCATTTTTGTACACTGTAGCTTTGTAATATGTTTCTAGTTCATGTAGTGTGAGTCCTCTAACTTCATTTTTCCTTTTCATGATGTTCCTGGCTATTATGGGCCCCTTACCCTTTCAAAAATTTGATAATTATTAATAGCTTTTCTATTTCTGCAAAAAGTAATGTAATTTTTTAAAATTGGGATAACATTGAATCCATAAACCAACTTAGGTATAATTGACTTCTTCATGATATTTAGTCTTTGGATCCAAGAACACTTAATGTCCTTCCATTTATTTATGGCTTCTTTGATTTCTTTTAGCAATGTAGTCATCTACATCCTTAAAATTTTTCCTAGATATTTGATTCTTTTAGTTGTTATTATAAGTGTAATTTTTTCCTGATTTTCTCCTCAGATTGCTTAATAATAGTATATAGAAACACTGCTGATTTTTGTGTGTGGATCTTATATACCATCACTTAGCTGAACTAATTTATTCGCTCTAGTAGCACTGTCTTGGATTTTTCAGGGCTTTGTATATGTAGGGCCATGTCATCTGCAAATTGTTAAAGTTTTACTTTTTCCGTTTCAGTTTCTATGCCTTTTATTTCTTTTTCTTGCCTGGCTGGCTGTTCTAGCAAGAACTTCTAACACAGTATTGATTAAGAGTGGTGATAGTGGTCATCCTTGTCTTGTTCCTAATCTTAAAGGAAAGTTTTCAATCTTTCACCATTAGTATAATGTTAGCTATGGGTTTTTTATATATGCCTTTTATCATGTTGAGAAGATGTGCTTCTATTTCTATCTTTCAAAGAGCTTTAATTCAAGAAAGGATGCTGGATTTTTTCAAATGTCTTTTCTTGGTTGATACAGATGATCAGGTACATTTTTCTGTTGATTTGTTAATGTGGTATATTACAGTAATTGATTTTCTTGTATTGAACCATCCTTATATACCTGTGATAATTCCATATGATCATATGATCATGGTGTATGATTCTTTCAGTGGGTTGCTGGATTTGATTTCCAAGTATATTCTTGAGAATTTTTGCATCTATGTTTATTAGACAGATTAGTCTATATTTTTTTTTTCTTGTAGGCTCTTTATCTGGCTTTCGTATTAGGGTGATGTTGGCTTCACCCTAAGTTCACCCTGAGTTAGGTAATTTTCCTTCCGCTTTCATATTTGGAAGACTTTGAGCAAGAATGGTATGAGTTCTTTTTGCAATGTTGTAGAATTCACCTGTGAAGCCATCTGGTCTTGGGCTTTTCCTTATTGGGAAGTTTCTGATGACTAATTCTATTTTATTACCTTTGATTGGTCTGCTGATGTCTTCTATTTCTTCTTTAGTCAGTGTGGATTGTTCTTGTGTTTCTAGGAATTTTTCCATTTATCTAAGTTCTCTAATTTTTTGCCTTACATTTCATCATAATATTCTCCTATGAAACTTATTATTTCTGTGGAGCCTGTGGTGATGTCTTCTCTCTCACTCCTGATTTTATTCCTTTGCATCTTCTCTCTATTTTTGTCAGTCTAGTTTAAGGTCTGTCAATTTTATTAATCTCAATGAATGAACTTTTGGTTTTGTTATTTCTATTGTTTTATTTTATTCTCAAACTTATTCATTTCTGATCTAGTCTTTAGTATTTCTTTCCTTCTCCTTGCTTTGGAATTATTTTGATGCCCTTATTCTAGTTCCTCAAAGTTTGCAGCTATGTCTTTAATTTTAGCTCTTTCTTCTTTTTTAAAATAGGCTTTTAGGCTCTAATTTTTTTTCTTAGAACTGCCTTCACTGCCTCCCAGAACACTTGTTTTGTTGTGTTCTCATTTTCATTTGCCTCAAGGTATTTACTGACTTCTCTTGTGATTTATTCTTTGATCCACTGATTGTTCAAAACTGTAGTTTAACTTCATATATCTGTGAATTTTCCATTTCTCCCACCAATTTTATTTCCCAGCTTCTTTCTAGCATGGTCAGAGAAAGTGCTTTGTATAATTTCAATATTGCCAAATTCATTGAGAATTATACTGTGAACTAACATGTGGTCTGTATTGGAAAATGATATATGAGCCCTTGAGAAGATTATATATCCTACTCTTTTGGGGGGAAATATTCTGTATATGTCTATTAGGTCTAGTTCACTTATTGTATTATCCAAGGTCTCTGTTTCTTTATTGATTCTCTGTCTAGATGTTCTATCTATTGCAAATAGTGGTGTATTGAAGTACACTACTATTATTGTAAAGGCATCTATTTCTCATTTTACTTTTGCCAGTGTTTGCCTCATGTATATTGGGACACC